>CM070596.1:5516912-5806912 GCA_036346395.1 Hsuehochloa calcarea | reverse complement strand
GTTTATGCCTAGCCTAGTTTGTCGCCAGCCAAATGCCAATGGTGAACAGAGCTAGTACAGATCCAGCCGCCGATGGGATGGGATGGGAAACATGGACCGCATACTTACTGGCAGCTGAAACTTCGCCCTCGCAAGACAGGTATCATCAGCAGATGGTACTTGGCTTTCGAGAGCCTTCTTCCCAACAACCACTTCTTGTTCTCATCCTACTCGTACCTACTGCCAGGGAGCAAAAACACAACGCAATGAACTCACTCACAGTATTAACATCCAATCGCTCCATCACGGTGGTTGCAGTCGACCGAACTTACATCTGACGATTGATTAATTGTAAGCTTACCTAGAACTAATACAAAAGAATAACTGAATCAGCATATATAAAGTAACCTACGTTGCGATTGATTAGTTATAAGCTTCCCCTAGAAGTAACACAGAAGAATCACTGAATCAGCATGTATAAAGGAGCCTACTGTTGCGCACCGATACTTCCGAAAACTCACGTACCAGTATCTATACTACCCCGGATACAAATATGGCGTCGGATACATATCAGGGATGTATAGACTAATTTTCTTTTTTGAAAATAAAGAAAATAATCGTGTTTCTTTTTCGATATGTTTCTGATACTTTTTAATTCCTCTTAACCCTAACTCTAAAAAAACACACGCCTCCCACTCTCTTTTCTCTCACTTTCTTTTCAGCTTGTCGCAATGCCCGGGCCTCGGCCCTCTCTGCTCTTCCCATGCGCACGTCCCCCTTGCCCCTCTCTGCTCTGCCCCCACCCCGACCCCCTTTGCTCCTACTCCCGACTAGACATGTTCAAACGTCGTGCCTGAAAAGCTCCCGAGCCCGACCCCCTCTTCTCCCACTCCCGACTAGACTTGTTCAAACATCGGGTCGGGACGGCCTTAGGGTTGGGCCTAAAAGCTCCGTGCCCGACCCTCTGCTCCGCCCCCTCTCGTAAGAACCCAGACGATATAACTTGTAATGTTTAGCCCTCCAATTAGTCCTAGCATCACAAATTAAATTTTCAGCTATCGGTGTATTATGTACCTCTCAGGAGCGGTACACATACACCATCACAAACATCAATATCAATCCATACACAAGTTCTTACAATATCGAAACTTCATAATTTACAACATATTGAACTTACAAGGTTCAGTTTCATACAAAAGGACCGATTGACCAAATAATAAGATAAAATAACAAGTATGCAACGGAAAATAGTGAATAAACTGGAATAAAAACATGAATTAATCATAAATAAAGTACTAATGGCTTGCCATAACCCGTAGGGCAACCGACTGGGTTCAAACCATAGCAAATCGACGTTTCTGCGTAATCTTTCTTACCCGATTCAATCTCGATACCTATTGTCTAGATTAGTAAACAAAAGCAAACAATGAGTATATGAATGTACTCCGCAAGACTTTACCAAGCCTATACATAGCTACATGCAAGTTCTACTCAAAGAGAAGGCTATAGGGTTCATTTTTTAGCACAAAGCAATATTTCAATTAAATACAAGTAGTAGATACAAATTGCAAGTTAGCAAATATTTTTAATACTTCAAATAACAGCGAGTAATTAACATTAGACATCAACATAATATCTATAGGTGGCTGCCCCTGCAGCACACAAACATAGCACGAGAACCATTCTTAATACTACCCATCAAGTTTTAAGTTCAAATTCTAAAATATTGAGTCTAATTCTTGAACGACCTAACCAAGCGTTGTCATAACTAAGAACGTAGATACTCGAGTAGATTTAACCCTGCAGGGGTGTACAACTTTACCCACATGTCAGACCGCTCCTTTTGCCACTGGATAAAGCACACTTCCGAAGGTATACCGGCAGAACTAAGTCCTATGAGATATTTTTCAATATAATGCATTAACTACGAGTCGCCTGTATGGATAGTGTCGGTGTATTAGAACCGATCTTACGTAAAGATTATTTGATTCGGGGGGTCTCCTAAAGATGAAATCACGCAGAGTGGTTGACACGGGATGTTTAGACAGGTTCAGGCCTTCTCCAGAGAGAATAATAACCCTAATCCTGTGTGTGTGTTGTATTCTTGATGATCAAGTAAGAAGCTAAGACTATTACAGAGAATAGTACTTGTGTTTCTCCTTGACTCGCTCTCTCTTTTTTGTCTGTCCCCCTCCATCCCTCTGATTGATGCCCTTATATAGTCGTGAAGGAGTAGCCGTTTTGTCCTGCGGAAGATGCGCCTAATTAATCCGATGCTTGGCGCATAATGGCGATGAATTCTGCGCGCATTGGCTTCTTCACGCCGTCTCGCAATTATCTTCCAGAGGTAATGGGGTATTTACGCACCATTACTACGCGGAATAATAGTGTGTGTAGACCGTTCGGATTCCTTAATCAATTGGACCCACTTGCCTGTAGGTTTGATTATAAGGTGGTCATGGTTTACTTGGTCGTAGAAGGACTTACGACCAGGTAGCAGTCGTAGAAGGACTTACGACTATGTAGTGGTCGTAGAAGGACTTACGACCATGTAGTGGTCGTAGAAAGACTTACGACCATGACATAGTCGTAGTAAGACTTACGACTATAGGGGTGATTGTAGAAGATCTTACAATCACTTGGTAGGCCTCTCCCTTATAAATATAAGGGGTACTTCTGGGGACTATGTGACATCATATTCACATATAATAAGAATTATAGATAAAAGATAAAATGAGGATTATTAGATCCTCGTCAGATAGAAACTCATACGTTATGTCAGAGTTACCGGTAAAACTTCGATGAACTACCCCTTGGGGTAAAGCCTTAGATAACTACCGATACTCCTCGGGCTGGAGGACTTAGACAGGAACCCACCCCCGCACACCCAACAACAACAGATTTTTTTAAACATAACACACACCCACCACCTGCGACTCGGAGCTAACGCACGCCAAAGTACTAAGTCAAGAGGGGTCACATATATCCCTCATATGGATGCACACAAAAGTGCTTAGATCAGTGATACAAGTAGTTCAGTCCTTGTTGACTCGGAAGCGAGCCACACACCTAATAACCACACCAAAAAAAATTGCCTGAGTCCAAATAATTTTATTTTTAGCTTTCCAAATATAATAGCAAAGGGTGCTGGATATACCATAATAAAAATGATATATGCGATCAAGGTCATCGACAAGTCGACAACCGCCCAATCTACAGGAAGCTAAGTATTGCTAAGCATAACACCGATTAAACATAAATAGACCATATAACATCCACTGGTCTTTAATTAATCAACATAATTATTAAATTAGGCTAGTAGCAGGGATGAACAATTTTAGGTAATTCATGCAATAGGATTAACCATGTCTAATCGCAAACATAACTTGATAAATAAAGCGTACATACATACAGTTGCAAAACAAGATAATAATTTTTGAATATAATACGATCAACATGCATCAACGAAATGGGTGCTTGCCTTTGCTTGCTGGTACTATGGACATTCTCACGATCGATCATCTCCGTTGCACTCCCGAATCATTGTTATCTAACGATAATAATCGATAAGCGAAAACACCGAATAAACACCAAATTCCAAAAGTCTTAAAAAAGTATGAAATTAATACATAAGATATATTATTATTTTATATGAATTAAAAAATAATTTTTTTATTTGGAGTTTGTATGTGAGAGTTGTGCCCTAAATGATTTCTGTCGGAGATGAAATTTGAGAAAATAGCCTCTAGTTACTGTTCACCGATTTGAAACTTTTGACACAATTTTCTGGAGTTGTGGTGGAGACACAAGTTAATAAAATGGATAGATAATAAAATTTTATGAACAACCCAATTGGATTCATCTCATTCGGAGTTCAAATGAATTTTCTATGAAGTTTCCAAGTTAATTCAATTTTGAGTGTAAAAATAATTTATTTTCAAAATTAATTCAAAATTTTGAATTTAATGGGATAGTGACATATTTCAAACTTATTCCTAGTTAAATTACATTAAAAATAGAAAACCAACAAAATTGGTTTCACTCAATTTGGAGTTGATTTGAATTAGTTATGATTTTTTAAAGTTATTTGAATTTTCAGTGCAAAATTAATTCATTTTAGAATTTCTAAATGAGTTAAATACTTTTTACACTCACGCTCTGCTAGCCACGATCACTGACCCTTGGGACCAAGGTCAATGCTGACTTGGTCAACATGGCCCTAGTCAAACGGCCACGCGGGACCCACGTGTCATTGGCTAGGTCTACGAAAATAGTGTGTGGACTATGGTATACAACGCAGTGCATTGGTCTACGGTTGGTTTTCTGTGCAGTTGAAGTCAGTGGGACCCGCGTGTCAGCGACTATAAAGGAAAACCAAGTTTTAATTCCCCTCAATTTCTGTTCACTGGGGTCGCATGTCATAGAGACTCGACAACATTTAAAACCAGAATCTATACAGTAATTGACGCTTAAGACAAAGATTTAGTATTAATCGCGAGCTACAATGTCGGTCAGATTCAGACAGGGCAGAGGACTCCGGGCACTGCCTTCCCGAGCTTGTCGCCGGTGGTGGAGGGCATGGCGGCGCGGGCTAAGGGCTGAAATGGATCCCCCTCGCCATGGCGAAGCTACCAGTACTGGCAGCGAGACTCACCGAGGTCCGTAGCAGAGGCGCATCAGAGGTGAGCGACAGAGGCGTGTCAGAGGTGAGCGACAGAGGCGCTCGGGTTACATGCCATTATGCAACTCGGTGAGGCTTCGAGCTATCTAGCGCAAGCATGAGTTTTTGCAAGGTACTAGGGGCTCACCAATACAGATAGGGAGGACGAAGCTCGTCGTAGATGGGCTGGCGTCGATGACCTGTGGTGGCGCAAGGTTGCCAACGTGGAGAAGATAACCTGCGCAAAGAGGAAGGGAAAAGGAGGTAGGGAAAGCTCAAGTAAGTCTAGAAGATAGTGCCAGAGCGAAGAATAGGAAAATGGAGCACCTCACCGGAGATGGGAAGGAGGTGTTGTTTTCGGCTGGCGGTGAGGAAAACCAAATTCCGGTGATCCCTGCGATCAAAAGATGAAATCAGTAAGGGGGAATACATCATGGTGCTCTGGAACACTTTGTGACACGAAAGGGAAGGGAAGAGCGGCGCAAGTTCGACCGGAACACTGCGGCGGCGTCTTGGTCGAGCTGGAGCTCGAGTCTTGGAGCTCGGGTTGAGCTTTGGAGAAGGGAGAAGATAGAGAGGGGTAGCTCGGGGTGGCGAGGAAAGGAGGTTAGAGAGCTATGGGTGGCTACTTATAGCCGGTGGGCGGAGAAGTCGAAGAGAGAGCCTGCAGCATTGAAGCGCATGGGAGCGGCGACACTCGGGCATGGGCGAGGATGGGCGACGCTGGCGGTTGAAGGAGGTGACCGGAGTTAACGCGAGCCATGGCATGGGTGTGCACGCGGTCGATGCGGCCGAGGGCATGGAAACCATGGCGCGATCAAGACCGGCGGGCGATTAGCATGGCTTGGCTGAGCGGGCGGCCGAGGCGTCCGGCGAGCTGGCACCAGCGTTCGGCTGCGTGGAGGAGAAGACCTGGTCGGTGGGACCCGCAGGTAAGTGAGGGAGGGAAAGTGGCTCGAGCGAGCGGGTTTGGCTGAACCAGTTTGGCTCAGGTTCGGTCGGACTGGGTTTGAATGGAAAGAGAAACCTGTAGGTGGGGCCCGCAGGTCAGAGAGAGGAAGAAGAAATTTGGTTTAGGTAATATTTAGACATAGCTGCCAAATTTAAAAAATAATGAAATTTTTAGGGGAGGCTGACAAAATAGAGAATATTATTCTGTAATTTTTCTAGGGTTTTACTTGAAGATCATTTTTCTCTAAAATTAAATAGAACAGACAAACAAAATAGTGAACCAAATAACCTTAACAAATTCTAGAAAAAAAATCAAACACGCATAACAGAGAAGATAGAAACCAACTAAAATATTTCCAGCTATGGGCCCTACTATATTTCAAAATGAAAATCAATTTATATTTCTAAGCTAAAGAAAGTATGTTTGCAAATTAGAATTTGAGAATTATTTTGAAAGTACCTCAAGCATTTTAGGAGCTATTTGTAAATTAGAATTTGAGAATTATTTTGAAAGTACCTCAAGCATTCTAGGAGCCCTTGAGGGTTTATTGTTTTTAAGTTGAATTCCAAAATAGCATTCCCCCATTTGAACCTTTTTTTTTTGCATTGCTTTAACATTTTTGGCTGTTTGGCAATCTGGGTGACTACCACTTTCACACTTTCCCACATTTGGTTATGGCAAGGGCCTCACATTTTGCGACGAGACAATGAATGAAATTGAAGGAAAATGTGTCTGTCGTAGGTGGGCTACGTTGTTAAGAAACTGTGAGCCGTAACTTCAGTTGTGTGAACAACGACTCGTGATGCTCCTAATCAAGCCCACCCTCCGTCGGTGCCGGAATCCCCTCCTCCCCTGTGGCACCATAATTTGATGAAACAAAGGCTGGCGCTACATCCCTTGATCTCATAAGTTACAATGCTGTAGATCTACTTCTCACTACGCTGCAAATAACATAGCAAACCGTATAGTACTTTAATTCCACCTTCTATTTAGGACCATCCTGTGCATGCCTCATGAAAAGCACAAACTGAAGTGGATGTATCATATCACCCAAGAATAAGATCCATGAGCTAGCCGTCCATTAGCCTTTTTCTTTTCGGATCTAATATTGTTGTTATGTTATAGCGATCCGGATCTAACATCAACGTTTCTGCCGTCAAAACATATATTGTTAGCCCGTATATAGCTAGATACACTGCATGCATACCTGATCAATTTTTTACGGGCTATATATAACAAACATATATCCAAATGTTTTCTCAGATTACTCCAACTTTTCATCGAAGTGGATCTAAAAATATGGATCTAAGGATGAAGCTAAAAATGAAGCTGCAAATACTCAAAAAGCAGAGTCATGCCAAACAGATGCTTAAGTGGTTTACAACAACGGGTAATTAGAACACGTAACCTCACACGCATTGTATTTGAAGGTAGCTTAGGTCCCCAGTATGATGTGTAATTAATTAATGCCGTGAATAACTGGCTATTCGTGTGAAAAAGCAAATAATCCCCGCTCCCCCGCCGTAAGGATGTGATTGTATGATCAAACGGGAAGTTATTGAGATTATGGGCCTATTCCACGTTTCTTCTCAGTTAATTCCGGCCCGCATATTGGTTGCTTTTATGTGGACACGCTCTTGTATTTTTTGCTTGCTTAATTACACCTATCCCCGCCAGATTGCCAGAAGGATTGATGGACAAACTTGGTTAGACAAGAGCATTAAGATAGCTATTGTGATGTCACTAGTATATATTAACTACCGTAAAAAAAGTTTGACTGATTTAATTTTGCTTTTGCTAGCTCCCAATTGCCTGAAATTTGTTTAAAATCTAGTCACCTACAATTGCACACTACTAAATTTAAAATTGCACTAACAAGTAATGTTCTATTTTAGCACAGTTTTACTGTAACTTTTAGTTATATTTGTGTTTGTATCTGTAGGGTTCACCTAGATTTACTTTGTCTAGTTTATAATTTTTTTTGGTTTCTGTATTTGTAGAGTTCATCTAGATTTACTTTTGTCTAGTTTAGAAAATTTTATTTTTTATTTTGTATTTGTAGTGTTCACCTAGATCTACTTTTGTCTAGTTTAGATTTTTTGTTTTGTTTTTGTATCTGTAGGGTTCACGTAGATTTATTTTTGTCAAGTTTACAATTTTTTGAGTTCCTTTGTAACCGTCCGTGATACCTAACTATCACAGACGGTTCTATTTACAAACCGTCTGTGATAGCGATACATCACAGACGTATCCAAATAAGAACCGTATTTGATACTTTTGTTTTGTTGGGCGGGAAATAAAAATTTGGATTTAATGGGCGGGCTGCCGAAACACGCTTTATACTACCGAGTCTCCTCACACCTCCATCTCCTCCTCTGCCATCTCTCCTCCTGACACCTTGCGCCCCGGCCTCCCCCAACCTCATCGCCCATAGCCTCCCTTGACATCGTCGCCCTCGACCTCCACCTCACATCGTCGCCCCTGGCCTCCTCCTCACACTGTCGCCCCCGGCCTCCTCCACTTCGTCGCCTCAGCCTCCCACGACCTCGTCGCCCCCAGCCTCCTCCACCTCGCCCTGGCCTCGTCATCGCCGGCCTCCCCCGACCTCATCGCCCATAGCCTCCCTCGACATCGTCGCCCGACCTCCTCCTCACACTGTCGCCCCCGGCCTCCTCCACTTCGTCGCCTCCGCCTCCCACGGCCTAGTCACCCCCGGCCTCCTCCACCTCGCACCGGCTTCGTCATCGCCGGCCTCCCCCGACCTCATCGTCCATAGCCTCCCTCGACATCGTCGCCCCCGGTCTCCACTTCACATCGTGCACTGTCCGATAAAACAACCATAACTTTTGCATACGAACTCGGATTGCCACGTTCTTTGGCTCGTTGGAAAGCTAATGAAAAGTTCAATCCAAAAATTCATAAGCACATATCAATTTAATTCTCAAGGCTCAGGAGGCTCCAGACAAAGTGAAAACCCCCAAAAAAGTTCGTTTAGGGCCTCAAAACAGCCTCTGAAGTTTCAACACCTGTTTTCGATATTTTTTTGTAATAGAAAAAGCTATCACAGACGGTTCTAAACAATAACCGTCTGTGAAAAAGCTATCACAGACGGTTTTGAATAAGAACCGTCTGTGATAATCAATTACCATAGACGGTTGTTGTTCAGAACCGTCTGTGATAGCTTTTTCACAGACAGTCATTGTTTCGAACAGTCTGTGATAGCTTTTTCACAGACAGTTCAAAAACCATATGTGATGACCTCATATCATCACAAACACTTATTCACAAACGGTTCAAAAACCGTATGTGATGACCCTCTCTGTAGTAGTGAGATCCTCCGTCTCGACGACGTCTTCGTCTTCCCCGCCGGCTCGTCCACTTCCTGCTCGCCAGCGAGAGCGGGGTTGTGGCGATCTCTGCGTTCAACAGCCAGAACCACGCCCTGGTTATCGTGAGGGACGCCGTGCTCGGCTCGAAGCCGTTGATGTCCGACGAAGCACTTCAGAAGACGTTCGGGGTGGTCAAGGACACCATCGACCAGCTCAAGTCCCAGTTCAAGTAGATGTGAAGAACCGTGTCGCTGCGTGCGCACGGGCCATGCATGTATTGCGCATGCGGTGGTTTCTTATTATGGAAAAATTTTGAGGATTTATTTTTCCGGGTTTGCTAATTTTTAATTGTTTGAAATTTTTTATCTATTAGTCACCTACAATTACACAATACTAAACCTAAAATTACAGTATCAAGTGATGTGCGATTTTAGCACATCTCTACTATAACTTATAGTTCTATTTGTTTTGTATTTATTTTTGTTTTTGTATTTGTAGGGTTCACCTAGATGTACTTTTATCTAGTTTAGAATGTTTTTTTTTATTTGTAGAGTTCACCTACATTTACTTTTGTCTAGTTTAGATTTTTTTATCTCAACACAGAAACCTGCGGTATCCATTGGATCAAAATCCTACGACTAAGAAAGGTGACTGATGGATAAAGAAATTTCAGTCACCCGAAGCATAGACATGTCGACGATCGAGTTGCCGATCTTACGAAATAAAACAGAGAAAAATGACAAGTAGTTTTGGGAGATGATGAGACTGCTCTTTATTGTTATGAACTGGATCATTTACAGGGGGTATCTTGACAAGGTAATGGACAAATTCTAATTACATTGAGTGCAATGCTTGCTATTCTATTGAATCAGACTTAGAACATGAATCTAATACTGATTGTTGTGCTCCAATCTCCCCTCTCCGTTCCTCTGTGCTCCATCCTGAAATAACCTTTGAAGGGGTGATAGTTATTCCTAGAGAAGACGTCTGTAGGAAGTGTCGCGACTACTCGGAGTGAGACAATGGTTGATGAAGCATCAACCATTCGCCGGTTGACATCCGTGGGATACTAAACCGCATGGTAGTTTGTTGCTAGTGTCTTAGGATTATGAAGCGTCGCATGGTATAGACCCAATATGACATGTACTCCATTCATCACACGGTAAGGGATGTGCTTAGAGCTTAATCCAGATGTCAGTTCTTTGCTTGTACGAGAAGTTATCTGATCGGGGACTAGGTACAAGGCCTTGTCCGACCAGGGTACCTATAAGTAACCTCTGGAACCCTTACGACCACAGAGGTCGTTAGCTTCAAGGGTTACGATTTTTATGACCACGGGGTCGTTGGCCTTAGGGTTTACGATACTTACGACCACGGGGGGTCGTCAGTCTTAGGGTTTACGAGCATGAAGACATATAGTCTTTTAATTATGTATTTAAAGTAATACATAGATATTTTAATCATCGTAAAGACACTCCTTTATTTTTTAAGGATTCTACTGGAAGTTTGTAGCCTATCAATTATTATTTTTGCTGGAATTTCTAGCTCTCAAAATAATGTAGCTAGATGCCTTTAATATAATCAGTGTTTATATTTATATAGATATGTCGCATTGCATGCATGATATATGATATTGTTAATTGAAATTAAGAGTATGTCTATACAAGATTCGACTGTTTTCTCAGCCTAAATCAGTTAAATTTTAGTTCATTACAACTCTATTATATATAAATTATAGTAAATTATTTATGTAATTTTTGCTCTTGGTCACTGTTATTATTCTTAGAAATTTTAATAACTCATATTTCCATCATATGATTCAAAATATAACTTGTACTTTGAGAGGTTGAGCAAAAATAAATACAAAAATTAAAATTATATACCAACAAAATACAATAATATGGTGAACTTGTTATGTTTCGAAGAAAAAATCATAATAAATTCGGACCCAATTCATTGGATGAGAAGAAGTGCAAATCTCAAATCATATCGGACGGATAAAAATTCAATTATTTTGATAAAAGAAAATAGTTGAATATTATTTAGCAAAACCGTAAACTAAAAGGGAAAAAAATACAAACAATGCTTAATTGGATAGCTTCCTGCATGGAAGATAGCTTTTGACAGGCAAAGAACAATTAACTGTAATCATATGGAGTATATTCGAGCCGATGACGACACGGCGAGCCAGCTTTAATTCTTGATCTCAAACTGAGCCTTGATCCTCTGCACGGTGGCCTTGTCCAGCTGGAACGCCTTGGCGAGGACGTCGTCGGAGAGGGCGGGGCTGGCGCCGAAGAGCGAGTCGGCGACGCGGATGAGGCCGGGGTTCTGGCTGCTGAGCCCAGCGATCGCCACCGCCGGCCGCAGGCCGCAGTTGAACTCGAAGTGCACGAGCCCCTTGGGGAAGACGAAGACGTCGCCCCTGGAGAGCACCCGTGCGAAGAGGCGGTTGTCCGTGGCGATGAATCCGACGTATAGCTCGCCCTCGACGACGGTGAGCACCTCGGTGGCGCGCGGGTGCTTGTGCGGCGGGTTGAGGCCGCCGGGGGCGACCTCGAGGCGCGCCATGGAGACGCCGAGTGTGTTGAGGCCCGGGAGCGCGTGGGCGTCGACGAGGGTCACCTTGGAGCCGAGCTTGTTGGCCGTGTCGCCGGCGTTGCGGAGGCCCGCGAAGGCGAAGTCGTCGGCCGTCGCCAACGCCGGGTCCTTGCACACCAGCCCGTTCACAAGCACTGCATGCGTACGGAAGATGACAAAAAGTTAGCAAACATATATCAATGATACGTGCCATCTACATTTTTTTTTTGAGAGAGCAGCGGAGGACGCACACGCGGACATCCATACACAGCTATCTATCTAGCTCAAATATCATCACATGTGTACGTACCATTAGAGGTCTTGTCGGCGACGCATATGTCCTGGAGAGGGCTCGGGTCGTAAGCAAGAACCAGTGGGGACGCCATTGCTACAAGAAGAGCAAGGAAGATCCTGCAAGACCTTGCCATGGCTGGCTGGAAAGCTGTAGATTATATGCGTCGTCAAACGTAGACCTGTAGGAGCAGTGCGCACGTACTGAAGTGGAAGGAGAGATCGAAGCTATATAATCCATCACTCGTGGATTCGATGTGATTAATTGACCCAATCCCCATGATTATTCTGTTTGATGTGGTCGTTTTGGGTCGCAAGACGTGATCAAACGCACCAATCCACAATGATTATTGAGGTGGTGCACGCCGGGCGCCGGCCGGCATCCAGCCACATCCATCCATCCATCGTCTCATCAGTCGATAGTTTGAGATCAGGGCATGAGGTTACCCAAGGCGCCTTATGAATTCACGGTGCCTCTCTCTTTCTCAATAAGGTATCTCTAACAGTGAGAGATAACATTGTCTTTTACATATACCACATCATCTTTAGAAACAACGTCTCCAATAGATAGTCTCTAACATACTCTCTAACATTTAAATTTTATAATTTTTCTTTAAAACGGGTCTACATGTCATCTAGAATAGATTAATGTATTATGTCTTGTCTCACATGTGCAACAGTCTCTTAAGGAAGAAAAGAGATTTTGTATAGCTACGAGACGACAACAAAAAATACTATTGGAGATGCCCTAAGAGGGAAAATAAAAGTTGATTCCCTATTTGGAACTTTTTAGATTATTACGGGTTCACTCTCTAAAGCCAGTCCTGAATTGCGAAAGCTGAGGACAAATCCATAACCTTGTATGCAGGCAAGCGCTATCCCACTAAGACCGACGTACTCACATGTGTGCTAAGTTGGCACGAGCTACCCCATAAATGCAGCCAACCCGATTCCGTACCTTAGAATTTCCCCAGGGCCCAAAACATCTCGAGGCTAAGGCGTGACTTGATAGAGAGTATAAAAGGTGTGTGAATTTGGTTATTTTCTACCGCTAGCTTTCGGCTTTTGCGCAGATGGAGAACCTGGAGGCCACCTAGCGGGCGTGCATCAAGAGGAGCCCGAAACCTAGCTGTGCCCATGCCAAGGCCGCCCACGCAGCCTCCTCGTCGCCGACACCTTCCTCCTCAACCGCCTCGTCGAGCTCTACTCCCTCTCTGGATTTCCATGTGTAAGATCGAGGAGGCCGACTAGAAGGAGGTGAATAGGGGGTTTTAAGAAACTTTTGGCTAAAATAAATATATAATGTGGAAGCTAATAACAATATGGTTTTACACAATTAAAACATAAATCAATTAGTCTTTTCTAAGTGCACCGACAATATAAATAATATAGAATATAAGCAATTAACCAAATACAAGTAAGCAATGTAATACTGTGAATGTAAATTGCATAAGGTGAAACACAAGAGAACAAATCACAAAGACACAATGATGTTTTACCGTGGTGTTCGGAGACTAGCCGGTCTCCCCTAATCCACGTTGAGGTAAGCCAAAATAAATTGGACTGGCTCCACAAATTAAGACAAACACCTCTGAGGTAAGTCCAATTACTTGGACCGGCTTCAACACGAACCAACACATCGAACCACTCAGGTTGCTCTTCCTCCACTCCGGAGATGGCGAGCACCAAACTACTCACAACCAAGCCGGGCCTTCTCACAAGCGCCTTGAGAAGATCACCGGACCAACGACGCCTCCATGCCGTCTAGGTGTCGGCAAACACCAAAAGTAACAAGTCAACGACTTTCACTTGAACTAATCAAGTGTCTAAGCTCAATGGATACACAATCCACTACCTAAGGCAACACATGCATTTAGGGTTTGCTCTCCAAGCTCACTAAGTGCAACACATGCACATAAGATATGAAAAGACTTGATCTTTGCTCAATAGAATGTATATGGTACCAGTAACTCATTCCACAACCGGATAAGGTGGGTATTTATAGTCCACACACAAAAACTAGCCGTTGGAAGAAAAACTACTGAAAAATCAGAACGATCGGTACTATCGTCGTTCAACGGTCGGTACTACCGCACCTCCACGACCAACACAGTAACGGCTATATCAGATAAGAAACTAGCCATTTGAAAAGTGCGGCGCGGTACTACCGACGTTGATCTTGCGGTAGTTCCGCACTCCAGCCATTCCGTTTCTGAAGGGCGGTACTACCGCTTCCACTTAGGTCCAACACATGACACATACTGGAAATAACGCACCGTCGTTCATCTTCCAGAATTACTGAGCTGCGGTAGTTCCGCTCCTAACACGCCGGTACTACCGCACTTCCAAGAGAGCAAAACAAACTCAAAAAAGTGTCTCTCTAGAAAATACGTATTGTCGGATTTTCAGTCTATCCGGGTTGTGGTAGTTCCGCTCCCAACACTCCGGTACTACCACACTTCCAAGAGAGCAAAACAAACTCAAAAAAGCATCTCTCTGGAAAATACACACCGTTGGATTTTCGGTCCATCCGGGTTACGGTAGTTCCGCCACATGAACTCCGGTATTTCGCCGACATAACGTCGGTACTACCAATCTTCCTGAGAAAACAACACTGGCTTTCACAACAACCTCAATTGCAAAACACATTTGCCAATTGATGAGCCACGCCAACAAGGATCAAAGGCAAGATTCTTAACAAGTTGCAAAACATATTTGCCAACTTTTAGAATCACACCACAATGAATAAGGTACATGGACTTAAACCATTTGCAAAACACATTTGTAAACTAAAGTCACATGCTACAAGGATCATGCATGAACATCAACTATTTACAAAACACATTCACGAATAATAGCATCATGCCACAAGGCGAAGGTGCATGGTCTTCAACCATTTGCAAAACACATTTGTAAATTATAGTCCCATGTTACAAAAGAGTTAATGCATGAGCTTCAACTATTTACAAAACACATTCGTAAATAATAGCACTATGCATAGATGAGCTAGAGCGAGCACAACGAGCTAGCAATATATGACTAACTTAAGCTACTAGTCAAGACTCCTCTTAACAGTACGACAACCTATACTAGCAATCCGGTCTTCCAACCAAACACCAAGACCGATAAAAGACTAGGAACACATCCTTACCCCTAACTAGTCATACCTTTGTCTTAAGCATCTTCTTGAAGCTTGATGACGCACATCTTTACTTCAAAACTGAGACCTTTACCTTGATAATCATTAACACATGATGATCTCCTTTACTTCGGGATCTTGACTCGATGCTTATCAACTCATGATGACATCCTTCATCCCGAGTCTTGATATGCATCAACACATGATGGGTCTTCTCTTGACTTAATGATCAACTCATGATGTCATCCAAAGTCTTCATCATTCTGGAATATAACCTAATCATCCAACTCATGGATAATGTTAGTTCCACAATATGATTATCATTAATTACCACACCATACCATTAACTCATAACGGTGGGACAAGATACTTCGATCTTTCCCTCTTTGGTAATTGATGATAACCACTTCAATTTCACATAATTGAATGTAGATAAATAAGAGAACAAATGAGTATATACTCAAGGATATGTTTCAAAGTAAAGATCATTAATGCATGTGGAAAATGGAATATAGATCAACACTAATGAGACGACAGCATATAGAGTGAACTCCCCCTAAATGTATGCATATACGAATGTGTAATAGGAGCATATGTACATATTCAAGTTAAACTTATGGTGGAGTTCAACCTATAGTTTGGATCCGAGGAATGCAACAATATATAAGAATAAGATGTTGAATGCATACCTCCATGATTCTCACCTTTATATTCAAATGAGACTACACACTAGATATAACAATAGAAGTGTTAGTCTCACAAATAGATTTGTCATTAATCACTAAAATACTCCATTAACTCATAATGGCGGGTCTAGATCCTTCACCATGCCACGCCCTCCGCGCCTTTTGCTCCCTACCCCACCCCGCCCCAATGCCTACTCCTACAACGCCGCGCTCTCTGCTGTTGGAAATTAATGTTGACTAGTATCTTAGTTAAGTCATGCATTATTTGAGTCATTCATCATTTTGAGTCATGTGCGCCGAGTTGGAGGTCCATCAGGTTCTAGGAGCTGCTAGTCGAGTCACGTTGTGCATTGCATACGTTGAGGCCGTCAGTTGTGCACGAGAAGAAGTCAATAGCATGAATGTAGGAATTAGTTTGTTAGTATGGAAGCCCGGTTAGGCTGGAGGAGAGGGTAATCCAGCAAATCTGGAACATCAGATGTCATGCACGTGCATGCAAGGAATTACATCATGTGTGTGTAGTAGTTGGGCGAGTGGGTCGAGTCGCTAGGAGCTAATGGCATGGAGATAGGCCACCACGAGTGTGTTGTGTGTGTATAAGTACTAATGTTCTCAGCATATTTCCATGAGGTGGGTTGAATAAAAGAGAAAAGAGAAAAGCTACACAAGTCAAGTTCGCGTTGGCAAAAATTCTCTCGTGTCTTTGTGTTTGTTCATCTCCCCTGTATAGTGTGCGCCCATGGGTAAATGTGTGTGTAGGATCTCAGTGTTGTGTTCCAACATTTGGTATCAGAGCTTGGTGTATGTGTGATCACTAGGGTAGCGGAGGTAGCAAAGTGAACGTCGACGCGACGACTTCAGGAGCACCGGCGAAGGAGAGTTCTGTGGTGTGGCTGCATTGCCCCCATACTCACCCATGCGTAAGTTTATGCCTCGTGTGTCAAGGCCTGAGTCTCCATCACCGTCAAGCTGCATCACAGGCGGATGAAAAGTGGCGTGTCACTGGCAAGTTGCGTCACCGGTGGCGAAGATGTGGCAGCGAGAGGATGCTGTGATGACACACTCGTAGTGAAGGCCATGAACCATGGTGTGAGGCCGTGTTCGTGGAGGTGGCGATGGCGGAGTGATGCCTCTGTGAGAAAGCGTCGGTGTGATGCCGACAACGACAGTCGGCGGTCCGAGGCCGCTACGACAACAGCGGCGATGGTGGTGCTATGCCGTGTCATCAACAAATCAACGGGACAAGATGGCATTGGTGGCTATCTCCGTGTCTTACCGAGGAGAAGATCAACAAAGATGTGTGGGCTCCGTTCAAGTCCATGTATGTGTAGTCGATCTTGTGCCAAGAAGAGGAAGGCAAAACTACTTGAAGATGTGTCAGAAGATCGGCCTTTGAGATGAGGAGTAAGTCAAGTCAAGATTAGGGGGGAGATTGTTAAAAATTAATCTTGACTAGTATCTTAGTTAAGTCATGCATCATTTCGAGTCGTGTGCGTCAGAGTTGGCCGTGAGGCTCGGTCCATCAGGTTCTAGGAGCTGCTAGTTGAGTCACGTTGTGCATTGCATACGTTGAGGCTGCTAGTAGTGCATGAGAACAAGTCAATGGCATGCATGTAGGAGTTAGTTTGTTAGTATGGAAGTCCAATCAGGCTGGAGGAGCGGATAATTCGGCAAATTTGGCACATCAGAAGTCATGCGCGTGCATGCAGGGAATTATATCGTGTGCGTGTGGTAGTTGGGTGAGTGGACCGAATCTCCAGGAGCTAATGGCATGGAGATAGGCCACCACAGGTGTGTTGAGTGTGTATAAGTACTAATGTTCTCAACATGTTTTAGTGAGGCAGGTCGAATAAAAGAAGAAAAAAAAGTTGAGTTCGCGTTGGCAAAAATTATCTCCGTGTCTTTATGTTTGTTTGTCTCTCCCATGTAGTGTGCTCCCACAGGTAAACGTGTGTGTAGGATCCTGGTGTTGTGTTCCAATATCCACGGCCTACCGCGCAGGTGACATCGACGCCGCTCTGGCGCTGCTCGACGGAATACCCGACCGGAACATCGCCTCCTGGAACACCGTCATCGCCGCACTCAAGTGGTCCGAGCGTGCGGGCGAGGCCCTGGAGCTATATCACGGAATGTCACGGGAGGGCCTCGTGCCGACGCACTTCACGCTCACCAGCGTGCTGAGCGCGTGCGGCGCCGTGGCTGCGCTCGAGGATGGGAGGCGCTGCCACAGGCTCGCGGTCAAGGTCGGATGTCAGGAACTGAAGTTAGCAGATAGTTAGAGAAAACAAGTGAAGCTTCATAGTATAATCGTGGACCATTGGATGAGAGTCATGATGATCCAAGGGTTTTACTTGGGAAAGGTAGTCGTAGACCGTTGGATGAGGAGTTATGATGATCCAAGGGTCTTTACTTGGGAAAGGTGGTTGTAGACCGTTGGATGATGGTTATGATGATCCAAGAGTGTTACTTGAGAAAGGTGGTCGTAGACCATTGGATGAGGAGCTATGATGATCCAAGGGTCGTAAGGAGTTGTGGTAAATTCTGTAGCGTAATCAAGGACTAATGCACTGTTTATCATTTGATTTTGTAGCTTAAGGAACATTTTCTGTTAGTGCATTTGATCAGCAGTAGTATATAAGTTGGTTGATAGTTGTAAGAGGGGCATCTGGATTTATCAATGAAAAACCCTAGCCGCCTCACATCTTGTTCTTCCCTTCGCATCTCTCTTCCTGTTATTCTCATCTCTGAACTTCCTTCCTCTGTATCTGAGTTGGAGTCTTCATATTCATTTCCTGACAAAGTGGTATCAGTGCTTTTATATCTGCACTGGGTTGGGAGAATTCATTGCCCCCTCTTTTCATGAATTTGTTCACTCTGATATGGTGGAACCGGTATGAATTATGGGAAATAGGGGCACATCAGATAATTAGAACCCCATATCTTTTGCTAGAGGTCCCAAGCTCAATTTTCCTGAATTCAATGGGAATCATGTTGATGCTTGGATCAAGAAGTCGAACAAATATTTCGAAATAGCTAAGGTGCCTTGGGATCAGAGAGTGGAGATTGTAGTATTATACTTGGTAGAGAGAGCTGAAATTCGGTGGTCTAGTTCAGGTATGAATATGGAAAACCTGTTGTCGAAGATCAAATCGTCGATCTTATAAAAATATATAAAAATAGAGGAAAATGATGTGTATCTCCTGGAAGATAATGTGGTCACTCTTTATTATTATTGACGAGGATCTAATAATCCTCATTTTATCTTTTATCTATAATTCTTATTATGGGTAAATATGATGTCGCATAGTCCCGGAGGTACCCCTTATCTATAAGGGAGAAGCCCAATAAGTGGTTGTAAGTTCTTCTACAATCACCCCACAGCTTGTAAGTCTTGCTACGACTATATCATGGTCGTAAGTCCTTCATGATCGCTACACGGTCGTAAGTTCTTCTACGACTGTAAACTACGCACCACTACATAGTTGTAGGTCCTTCTCGATCGCTACCGGTCGTAAGTTCTTCTACGACCTGTAAACTACGACCACCTTATAATCAAACCTACGCGAGTGGGTCTAATTGATTAAGGAATCGAGCAGTCGCGACGCACTATTATTCCGCTTATTAATGGTGCGTAATTACCCCATTATCTCGGAAGATAATTGCGAGACGGCGTGAAGAAGCCGAGGCGCCGTAATTATCGCCATCATGCGCGATTCATTGGATTAATCAGCGCATCTCCCGCAGAGCAAAACGGCTACTTCTTCACGACTATATAAGGGCATTGATCATAGAGATAAAGGGGCAGCGAACAAGAGCCAGTCAAGTAGGAACACAAGTGCTATTCTCTGTAATAGTCTTAGTCTTTTACTTGATCATCAAGAATACCATACACACGGATTAGGGTTATTATTCTCTCGGAGAAGGCTGAACTGTCTAAACATCCGTGTCAATCCACTCTGCGTGATCTTATCTCTAGGAGACCCCGAATCAAACAATCTTTACGTAAGATCGGTTCTAATACACCGCGGCTGGCGCCGTCCGTGGGGATCTTAGGTAATCTCTTGTCAACATACTCTCTTTTCCAATCTCATGCAATCATGGCGGGAGAATGGAACGAGGAGAACTGGTTTGACTTGGCAGATTCTGCAGACGTCGACATGGATGCCGGTTTCGACTATGAACCGAGTGATGCATCCACGATGGTAATGTTGCCTTGGAGATTATTCTCCGAAACCATCCCATTAATAGAGTTGAGGAGGATCCTTATCCCCACAACAATACGCCCAACAGAGGAGCCATTTCCCTCAAAGGACAAGGGTCAATCCGGCCAGACCGCCTGGGAGGACTCACAACGCGACGAGAGTTTTTCTCCAAGTGTTCAAGTCCCTTAAGACGGTCCGACTTGGTAAGTCAAGTTCGGGAGCCACCATCCCGAGGACTCCACCAAAGATCTAGTGATTCTCTCTCGGGGTAACTCCGGAGAGGGTGGGATCAAGCATGCTTTTCCTCAAATTCGACCGCCTCCCGCAGATCTCATTTGCGAACGGAGCGATTATAACCGGAGTTCCCCACCGGAGGGGATTACTCCAAGTCGCCAGATGGTGTCCTCGAGCACTCCTCAAGCGGGAGGCCTCAAGCGCAAGTGAGAATCATCAACGGAGGTCTTCGCCCTTCCCCAAATCGAGTCGACCTCATGGAGGCCGAGATAAGAACACTCCCGAAGATCACACTGCGCCCCTCGTGGTAATGGCAAGGGCACCACCGTGGTAGAGAGGACCAACACTGATGAACGCGAGGGAAATCCTCGACATTCTCGCACTCCACTAAGAAGGCCTCAAAGACCGATGAGGAGGATTTTGATGTCGTCGAAGAAAGAAAATTGCGATCGTAAGAACTTGCACAGGCGCATTCAACATCGGTCGGAGGAGGTACAAGAACTCCGAACATCAACGACTTGCTCGAGAATCGACCAAGAGCTTGCTCGAACGCTGTGGTACGATCTCTTTCTTTCAAGAGATTACGCAAAGACTTCGAACTGTGATGACAAGACCGGAGGTACCTCATCGACAACACTCGGTAGTCGTAGCAATACGACTTCCTCGACTACCGATCAATCGAATATTTCTCTCGTAGGAATCGACACGCCATAAGTCGAATCGATTCCCTATTCGAGAAATACCTTTCGATCACCAAGATCAAGAAGCCCCTCAAGAGGTGATCATTCACCACTTCGACAAAGAAATTCACAACGAGTGGAATACGAGAGTATTCTCCTCGAGAGGCGAGGCCTACTACGAGCAAGTCACTGTTCACGGGTATCGTCGTATACGATCACTGGTGACATTAACCCTTCTTTTCTACAAAGAAGGCGTCAAGAAGTGATTCTGGGATGTCGGGCATTTTCGCCGACCTTGAGCGATTCATTAGCCACCTCATTTTCGACCAAGTGAACATGGAGAAATTTGATGGATCTCAAAATCCCATCGAATTTCTTCAGATCTATACAACAATTGTCCGAAGCGGCAGGAGGAGGAGAGCATGTAATGGCGAATTACCTTCCGATCGCTCGAAGGATCCGCTCGATCGTGGTTATTAAACCAACCACTCGAGTCGATCTACTCTTGGCAACACCTCTGTGATCTTCTACAGGCGAATTTCCAAGGCACATACAACCGCCCTGGAAAAGAAGACGACTTGCACCGGATAAAGCAGAACAAACGAGACTTTGCGCCAATTCATCAAACGCTTTAGTCGGGTTCAGTAACTCAATTCGGAAATTTCTGATTCCTCTGTGATCAGGGCTTTTAAGCAAGGAGTCCGCAGTAGAAGAATAACGGAGGACATTGCTCTGAATCCTCCCAACACTGTTGCCGAACTCTTCGAGATGGCCGATCGATATGCAACTGCTTCTGAGGCAGTCGAATGGAACAACACTATCGATCGAGAAACATATACTCCTCGAGAGCCAGGTGAAGTTGGTAAGGATAAAAAAGCAAAAAAGTCCAAGAAGAAAATAAAAAATCAAAAACCACAAGCCAGTGGTTCCAAGGAGGTTCTGGCCGTGAAAGATGGAGAGCCCCAAACCACCAAGTCGTACCCTGATCAAGGCAAAGGTAAGCGCCCTGATCGTAGGAACGACAAACCAAGGTGGTGTCCTTTTCATAAAAAGGAAGGACATGACCTCCGCAACTGCTGAGTTTTCCAAAGAAAGCTCGATGACTATTACAACGGCAAAGCACCACTCCCTACTCTCGAGCAGGTAGGACATACGAGTGGCCAAAAGTCGTCGGATGATGAGGAGATGCCATTCCAAGATCCGCAACATACCGTTGAGCACATCTACGGAGGATCATCGGCATACGACTCCAAGCGACAACTTAAAGTCACGGACGAGAGGTAAATTCAATACATACTCCTCTCGTCAATAAATTACCGAAGTGGTCGGAAGTTACCATCTCTTTTGAGAAGGATGACTGCCCAATCACTACGAGTCGATCAGGTCGATATCCGATTGTGGTCGAACCCACCATCAACAACTGTCGGGTCAATCGAGTCTTGGTTGATGGTGGCAGTTCTTTGAACATATTATTTACTAAAGCCCTGGACGAGATGCAAGTACCCAGGACAAAGGTAAGGCCGGTACGATATTCCTTTCATGGAATCGCATCGGTCTTGACCAAACCTATTGGCCAAGTTTCTCTTCCTTTAACATTTGGCTCACCAAGTAATTTCAGGACAGAGAAAGTCTCCTTTGATGTGGTCGATTTCGATACGGCATATAACGCCATACTCGGACGACCAACTTTGGCAAAATTCTTAATGGCTACTCATTACGGGTATCAATGTCTTAAGATGCCAGGTCCCAAAGGAGTGATCACCATTCAGTGTGACAAAAAGATGGCGTATAGCTGCGACCGTCGATCCCTCGAGATGGTTGGTCAAATACCAACTCGAGATGAAAGTCGACCGACTAGCACGTGAAGCCTAAAGCTCACCAAAGCCGAACGACCAAGTCAAAGAGGTTCCTCGGGACTTGAAGAACCCTCGAAGACTATTCGCATCGGGAGACTTCCGACCCCAAATAGGAAGACGCCCTCATTACCTTCCTCCGAGCTAACGCAGATGTCTTTGCGTGGCAAGCATCCGACATGCCCGAGTCCCTGTGGAGGTGATCGAGCACGAGGCTAGCTTTACGGCGATAAAGTACTGTAAAACAAAAATTACGGAGATTTGCCTCGATCGACGAGATGCTATTAAATCGAGTTGGATAAGCTACTTAAGCGGGCTTTATAAGAGAAGTCAACCACCAGTGGTTGGCTAACCTGTAATGGTCAAAAAGTCAAGCGGCAAATGGCGTATGTGCGTGGACTTTCTTGATCTTAATAAAGCTTGTCCAAAAGATGATTTCCCTTTACCTCAGATCGATCGGTGGTTGATTCAAGCTGCAGTTGTGAGATATTAAGTTTTTAGATGCATATTCGGATACCACGGATCAATATGTGTTTAAGCGATGAAGAAAAGACCGCATTCATTACTCCATTTGGTACCTTTTGCTATGTCAAAATGCCATTTGGTCTAAAGAATGCCGGTGCTTCTTTTCAACGCCTAATGCAATCGACTTTTCATCTCAATTAGGCGGAATTTGGAAGCCTATGTTGATGATCTAGTCGTAAAAGCATTAAGAGACTTAATCATATCACCGACCTACAAGAAACATTCGACAACCTCGAAACCGCTTAAAACTCAATCGAGAGAAGTGTGTGTTTGGAATTTCTTCAGAAAATTACTTGGATTCCTAGTATCCGAGCGAGGAATCGAAGCAAATCTGAAAAAATAAAAGCCATCCTCGGATCGTCCTCCAAACACAAAAAGGAAGTCAAAAACTCACTTTGGGTGCATGGCGGCTTTAAGTCGTTTCATCGCACGACTAGGAGAAAAGGACTACCTTTCTTTAAACTTCTCGGGAGACATGAAGGTTTTGAGTGGTCGAGCGAGAAGAACGCCGCCTTTGAGGATGTCAAGAGGTATCTTCGAGTGCTCTGCTCGGTTTCTCCAAAGCGGAAGAGGCGCTCTTAATTTACCTAGCCGCCACGCCATTGTGCAAGAAGCGCGATACTAGTCGTAGAGCGTGAAAACGCATAACGACGGTTTACTCGTCGTGAGAAGTTTTACACGGCCTAAGGGCGTTACCTCGTGTCCAAAAATTCTATATGCCCTCCTCATGTCTTGAGAAGCTGCGGCATTATTTTCAGCGCACAAAATAGCTGTGCGTGCGAGTTTCCTTTGGGAGCAATCCTCCATAATAAGGAAACAATGGGACGCATGGCAAAATGGTCATCGAACTTGGGAGTTCGACCTCCATTTCGTGTCCCGACGGCCATAAAATCGAGATCTTGGCGGACTTTGTCGCCGAATGGACAAATCTGAACATTGGGATCCCGATCGATTCCCACGACCGTGGATGATGTACTGACGGGTCACTTACTTTAAGTGGCTCGGGGTCGAGTGGTCTGGTATCTCCTACTGGGAGAAACCTTAAAGTATGCCATACAATTAAACTTTCGGGCTACTAACAATGTAGCGAGTCACGAAGGTTTGCTAGGCGGCATACGAGTGCGAAAGCACTCTCCATTAAATCGACTACTCGTGAGAGGAGACTCTCAACTAGTCGTGAGTACCAATGCTCTAACTCAACAATGGCTCGGTACTTATCGAATCGTAAGCTAGAAAAACATTTTTAGGTTTGAGGTACAATTTATCCCTCGAAAGGATAATTTCCTCATGAGACCAACTTGCTCGGATGGCTTCTTCCCGATCCACGATACAAAAGGAGTTTTCTTGGAGCAACTCCAAAAACCGTCTCTGGTCGAAGAACCAGAAACACCTCCTCTTGAGATAGCCTCATTAGATTACGAGGATACCTGGATGACTCCCATCTACGAGTATCTTTACAAGGGTTCCGTACCCGAAGATGATCTTGAGGCAGATCGATTATCGAAAAGCCAAAATGTATACTTTGGTTGAAGGAGTCCTCTATAAGCGAGGAGCCCAAGGAATACTCATGCGATGCATTCCGCAAAACGAAAGAATAACACTCCTTCATGATATACGGTGGCATCTCGTGGGACGCATGCTTCCTATAGAACATTGGTTGGTAAAGCCTTTCGACAAGGTTTCTTGGCCTCTGACACTGTGACGATGCTATGGAGGTGGTTAAAAAGTGTGTCCAGTGTCAATTCCATGGTAGACAGATACACCAACCAGCTCAAGCATTACAAACAATACCTCTTTCTTGGCCTTTTGCGACCTGGGGGCTTGATATCCTAGGACCGTTTCCCAAAGCTCCAGGAGGTTTCGAATTCCTTTTTGTGGCTATTGACACGTTCACAAAATGGATCGAAGTGAACAGAATCTTGGGATAACAACTAAGGCGACAAAAGGTTCATGATGAGAAGCGTAATTAGTCGATTTGGAGTTAAGTCGGATAATTACAGACAATGGTAAACAATTCACAAGTGCAAAATTTGAGAATTTTGCGACGAGTTAGGTACCAAGCTATGCTATGCTTACATTGCACATCCCCAAAGTAATGGGGCGATCGAGCGTGCAAGCGGCCAAATAATGCGAGGAATTAAAACTCGAGTCTTGACCCGACTTGTTAAGCGCTCGGGGCTTGGGTACAAGAATTACCCTCCATATTATGGGCGGTTAAATGCGACCACGATCGAACAACGGGAGAAACACCTTTTTTCTAGTTTTGGGCGAAGCCATGCTTCCTCCGGAGCTAAAATTACGGTCGACACGAGTTGAAACCTTCAACAACTCAGACCAGGAACGACTTCGAGCAGATGACATTAACCTACTCGAAGAGAGGAGAAACCTAGCCTTAATCCGTTCGGCAGTCTACCAACAAGCCTGCGCAGATACTATAATCGTAAGGTCCAACCTCATGACCTTCTTGTAGGTGACTTGGTATTGAGGCTCTGCCAATCCAAGTCTAATCGGAATAAACTTTCCCCTAAATGGGAAGGTCCTTACACACTGGTCGAAGTAACTCGGCCAGGGTCGGTTCGACTAGCAATGGAAGATGGGCGAGTTCTCTCAAACTCTTGGAACATCGACCGATTCGCAAATTCTATGTGTGACCGTTTCTCGAGCAATAAAAGTCCGAGTTCTTTCTACCTCTTTTGCCTTAATTTTTGAGTAGTGCTTTTTAATCTTTCGACTATGATATGAAAACACGCAGCTTTTTCTTTACCTTGGCGAAAAGCGAAAGCGTCATCCGGTGAAACTTCTCCTCTCTGCATGTGGTTACGCCCACTAGAAGGAATTTCCTAGCATCGACTCGTTACTCACTTTTACGCCAATACAAAGAGCTCGGGTTTTATCTAGTCGTAATGTTCTCAAAGCCAACTCTCTCAATCTTAATCTATTTTTTGATAAATTCAAAAAATATTCTAAGCGAGTGCACTTTCTTACATTAGTTCGACCACCTTTGGTGTACTCGATTTGTTTTAAGCGGTGAAGGAAGAGACACACCTAGTCGAAGTCTTTCCTCTCTGCATGTGGTCACGCCCACTAGAAGGAAACTTCCTAGTGTCGCTCGTCTCCTACTTTTGCTCTTGGAAAAGACTTATCGAAGTCCACCAAAAAGGACGAACGAATGACTAAAGTACTCTAAGGCGTTTGTTTAACTCAAGTTCTTTGTTCTTGGTTTGATTAAACTAGTCGGAGATGGGAACATCACCTAGTCGAAGTCTTTCCTCTCGCAGACGTGGTCACGCCCACTAGAAGGAACTTCCTAGTGTCAAGTCGTTTCTACTCTTTTAGACCGAAGCTTAACAACCGTAACAAAAGCTATAAGTTAAATAAACCTCTCTTTGTTTTGAAACCCCATTTTAAATACTATTTATTTAGATTGTCTAAACAATCTAAGCAAATAGTCGGGGCTAGGATAAAGTTATTAATTTAACTTCAATTCTTAGTTTTTCTTTCGTTTATTATCTTTTGAGTTACTAACTACTCGACAAGATGATTTTCGTGAAATGAGGCGGATCATATATTACTCATTAACAAAAATATGCGCCGCTTTACAAGGTAGTTACAAGATTACTCGAAGGGGAGAGCCTATTGCATTTCCTCCACCTTTTTACCAATGATGCATTTCCTCAATCGACGACTTGCCTCGATTGGAGACGGTCAAGTCGGCTTCAATTGGTTTAACATTAGGCGGGGTCTTGAGCTTTAAGTTTAGCCAAAGCGTAACTTCTATCGACTTCGATTGCTTCCTTATTGATTCAAATTTTGATTAGTCTTGAGTGGTCACCATTTCTTGCAATTTTCCGACTTGTTCCCCAATGGTACTTGTGTGAGCGACTATGGTATCTTCTCGAGGAGTTTTCCCTCGTAATGTAGCTCATTAAGCACATTGTTCAGAGAGTGATGTTGCCTTGAAGACTAGTCTTCATCGACTCCATCTCCTGTTGGGTACAAGTCGAAGCCTCGCGAAGCTTCTTGTTTTCGACCACTTGTTCTGAAAAGAATAATATCGGTCAAACAAAGATATACTTCTAGAGGAAGATAACACAAAGATAATTATAGGTAAAAGCTTTTCTTACCTACTAATTGAGAATCCAATTTCTTGACCTCTTCTCGATGGGAAGCAATAGTTTCAGCATGCTTTTGCTCCCATGCTCTGATGTCCTCTGCATTCATCTTAGCAATGCGGACGGACTCATTGCAGATTAAGGTCTTTGCTTGGATTTGACCTCGAGGCTTCTCAATTGGGCGACAATTTACGAACAAGAAATTGGCATTAGAAAAGGGAAAATACTCAAAAAAGAATAACAGGTAAAGATTTACTTACCTGTTAATCGAGTTCTAAAACCCTCGAGTTCTTGATCTTTATTCGCGGTAATGCGGGAAAACTCCTGAATAACCAAAGATTTTTCTTGAACTTCGATCTGGAGCTTCCGCATCTCTTTTTCTTTATCTGGAGAAGAAAGGAGGGTCGAGTAAAGGTTAAAGATCAAAAGCAGTCTTAAGTTCAGAACTTACTGTTTATTTTTTCCTGCAATCTTTTAGATCGAGAGCAGTCTCTCTCAAGTCTATCAGAGAACTAATACTTCATTCCTTAGCCTCCTCGACTCCTCTTTTCACGATCGAGTGAGTCATTAAGGTCTTCGTATCACTTGTTTAACCTACAAAAAGCAGGAGCGAAGATAAACATCGGTGAATGGTTGTGAGTACTTCTACAACCATCGACCTAGTCGTAAGTTTTTGCGACTAAGATATGGTTGTAAGTCTTTCTCGACCACTACACGGTCGTAAATAGTCGTAAGTTCTTTTCGATCGATACTTAAATCATGAGTTTCTTCCATGACTATTCTCGTGAAACATTTTACGAGTATTTAAGTCAAAAACAACTATGAATGATAAGTGACTTACCACCTATACGCCTCTGCAAGAGTAGTTCTTTCTCTTGTCTTAGCTCTAAAAGTTGTCGATGATACTCACCGACAACGACAATTTGCTCGAGCTTTACGCAAAAGAAAGCAGTGAGAAGGGAAGGAAAGCCACATATATAAGTATTCGAAGATACTTACATTCATAGTCGTTCTAGCAAAATCGAATATACAAGGTCGGGTCTGCGACTTATCTATCCTCGCGACTTTGTCCCACCACACCTTCTCGAGGCTCGTTGTCAAAAGTATTCTCCGTATTGGGAATATCTTTGGGATGGGGACTCGGTCACGAGATTTGTAAGCGAAGACCCTCACGACGGAGGCAAGCCCAAAGAAGTCACCACGAAGTTGAAATTTTCTCCTTACGGTTGCGTGATTTCTCTTTGGGTAGGGAAAGGAACGCCTCCTCGATTTCCTTCCCAGGCGGTGCGCGGTGGTCACCACCTTGACCAGAGGCTTCCCAATTTGCCTCTGTTGTTTCTCGACTTGATGGTCGAAGGCCACCTCAACGAAGAACGACCGCTACCTCAAGAGTCGTGATTACGACTTGGCAGATGTGGGAGACACTCAGGAGTCTCGACTTCATCGGCCACTGGGCCAAGGGTGATGCTTGACCACCTCCGTTGCTACCTCTCCGATGAGTGAAGGGATAGCAATGGACTTCTCGTGAGAAGCATTCCCAGAAATTTGAAGGAGTCGGATGAAATAAAGAAAAGCAAATCGGGTTGTGAAAAGAAAAAGGTAAATGTCGTTCTTACACTTCAATACATTTCACATACCTCGCACCTGGTCTTAACCAGAATTTTGGAGCAATCCTCCCAGCGGAGGACCTCTTCTTCTCCACGACCACGCCCGGTCGAGGTTCAACAATTAGCTCACTACGACCACGTGCGGTGGTAGAGTTTGAACAGGAACGAGCTCGGTTTCACGATCTTTTGGATGGGCGAGATCGGTCTCGACCATTCCGAGCGAGATCGCCCTCGATTGCGAGTTGTGCCGATGCTGCATCGTCCTTCATAAAGACACAAAATCCTTCCGTTCTCCTTTCAAGTTTCTTAATAAAACTAGGAGTGGCACCAATCGCGAAAGATTAGTGTCATAATAGAAGGGTACCTTAGCCTTGCGAGGTTTGCGCTTGAGAGGTTCAAGCTGCTTCAACCTCCTCGGCCCGGCGGCTGCGGCCTCGGCTTCAGATACAACTACCGCCGCGGACCTTGTAGAGGTTTGGTCGAAAGACCGAACTCGAACTTGCTCCCCTTGTCGGCAGATTTTACAAGTCGGCGTCTCTTGAGGAGGAGCCGAGTCTTTGTCTTCGACAACCCGGCGCCAATAGTCATCGAGCGACTTCTTCGTCGTCTGGCGATTTTCCATGCCTACTTTACGTAAAGCAAAGCAGAAAAGAAGAATCACTAATTAGTCGTAAGTTTTTCTATGACTAGTACCAAGTCGTAAGTTTTTCTCGACTTTTCTTGATTGTAAGATATTCTACGATCACCATTAGTCGTAAGTATCTTCTCGACTATAAAGTCCTAAAGAGAGAATCGATTTACGATTACCTTTAGGCGCTCTATCCTTTCATCTGCGGACAAAACCGCAATGACTTGAGAACCGCCTCTGAGTGGCGGGGACTTCTCACAGATGAGTCGACTGAGTCAACCTCGGCTGTGAAAGATCTGTAAGCAGATAAAAATATTAGACAAAGTTGAGAAAGACCAAGCGGAGAGTTAAGTCGACAATTGCTTACCCTCCTCATAGTCTCGGTGGGTCTCCTCTTCGAGTACCTCCACATAGGAGATGCTCGTTTCTTGAGAGGACTAATTAGGCGTGTGATGAAATCTTTCACCACATGCCATCCGGTCGACCCTTCTTCCTTCAAGTCCTTAATGGCTTGAATATAAGGGCTAATCCTACTGATATCTTCGAGGTTGAATCCATGAAGATTTCTTTTCAATGACCTTCCCCACGAAAGAAAGGTCGTCTTCAGAGGTGACCTTCGGTAGAACCACCTCTTCCTCGGCTCGCCACGAAGACCGGGTGAAACTCGAATGTACTCCTTCGACTTGAGTCGTGGAGCTTGGACCACGACTTCCGGCGATTCGGTTTGTCGAGCCATCCCATAATAATATTGGAACAGCTCGAGATCCGGGAATCCCCAGTCGCCTCGCATAGATACACGAACACACTTAACATGGTAATGGAATTGGGACCTAAGTTCACCAATTCCACCCCAAAGTGTTCGAGTACTCTTTAGAAGAAGGGTGGGGGCAATCGAAGGCCGCACTCTGTCGCTTGGAAGGCGGATTTGCCCATTTTCCCCGATGGCGATCTTGCCCGATAGTGGAATCCACTTCACGAGCCTTCTCTGGAATCTTCCGACATCGACCAAAATCTTGATCTTAGCGCATCCATCTCCGATTCCTCCCATTCGAAACTCTCTTGGCCATTTCGCTTAGAAGCAAGAAGTTTTTTTGGGTTGCGGCGGAGAAGATGAAACCTAGTCGAAGACGGAGAAAGCAAAGCTCGAAGAACAGTGAGTGATTTGGGGAAAGGTAAAACCCAAGTCTACCTCTGGTAAGTTTTTATAACAAGACGATCTCCGCCGCCGGAAACCGTCTCGGCTATAGGTCTATGAGAGATGGTTGTACCGCCGGAACCGCTTCATCGGACAAGTCTATGAGAGCGGTTGCAATTCCCGGATGGTCCGTTCGAGAAAAATAGGTGCGTATTGTCACCTCCAAGCAAAATTACTTTCTTGACCAAGTCTTTCTAGTCGAAGGAAGTATCAATCGGAAGAGTTTTTCTCCGATTCCCTACTACGACTACCCGGACGGTCGTAGGGTTTTTATGACTTTTGATAGTCGTAAGCAACCTTCTTGACCAAGCAAATTCTGGTCAAAGCAAACACTCAAATATCGAAGAGTTTTCCTTCGACTATCATTCTCGACATTCTCATGGTCGTAAGTCCATCTCTGAAACCTTTATCAAATAAGTTACTTTCACTTGAAGTGGGGCTAGATGGCGAGGATCTAATAATCCTCATTTTATCTTTTATCTATAATTCTTATTATGGGTAAATATGATGTCACATAGTCCCGGAGGTACCCTTATCTATAAGGGAGAAGCCCAATAAGTGGTTGTAAGTTCTTCTACAATCACCCCACGGTTGTAAGTCTTGCTACGACTATATCATGGTCGTAAGTCCTTCTCGACTCGCTACACGGTCGTAAGTTCTTCTACGACGGGTAAACTACGACCACTACATAGTTGTAGGTCCTTCTACGATCGCTACCGGTCGTAAGTTCTTCTACGACCGGGTAAACTCGACCACCTTATAATCAAACCTACGGTGAGTGGGTCTAATTGATTAAGGAATCGAGCGATGCGCACGCACTATTATTCCGCTTATTAATGGTGCGTAATTACCCCATTATCTCCGGAAGATAATTGCGGACGGCGTGAAGAAGCCGAGGCGCCGTAATTATCGCCATCATGCGCTTTATTCTTGGATTAATCAGCGCATCTCCGCAGAGCAAAGCGGCTACTTCTTCACGACTATATAAGGGCATTGATCGAGAGAGATAAGGGGCGGCGAACAAGAGCCGATCAAGTAGGAACACAAGTGCTATTCTCGTAATAGTCTTAGTCTTTTACTTGATCATCAAGAATACCATACACACAGGATTAGGGTTATTATTCTCTCCGGAGAAGGCCTGAACCTGTCTAAACATCCCGTGTCAATCCACTCTGCGTGATCTTATCTCTAGGAGACCCCCCGAATCAAACAATCTTTACGTAAGATCGGTTCTAATACACCGACAATTATGAACTAGCTGTTTGCAAGGAATGCATACGATCAGGCAAAGGACTAATCCTGGTTACACTGAGTATGAGGTTGGCTATGCTACTGAAAATAGATCAAAAGTATGAATTTAATGCAAGTAGCCTCTTGTTTTTCTCTGCTGTCTGTCCCCCCTTGATCCTTCCATGCTCCATCTTTAAATAGCTTTCGAAGAGGTGTCAGTTGTTTATGGAGAAGATGTCCGTGTGAAGCGTTGCGTCTGGTTGGAGGAAGGTGGCAGTTAATTAAAGTATCAACTGATGTGCGGTTAAATGTTGGTGAGACATTCAACCATTAGTCAGTGTCTTGGATTATGTAACATCGCGTGGTATGGAGTATACAACACGTGTTCCATTGATCACACGGTAAATGATATACCTGGATTTGGATCTAGATATCAGTTCATAGTTTTACGAGTAGTTAACTGGTCGGGGACTAGGTACGGGACCTTATCCGACCAGGGTATTTATTATGTAACCTCTAGAATCCTTACGACCAGTGAGATCGTTAGCCTTAGGGGTTACTGAAGGATCGTGGGAAGGCTACGATAGCGCAAAATAAAAATTTTACCGCGCAACCAAGGAACCTTCGCTAGTAATAGATCACGAGATTACCACTAGACGCGCCGACTTGTAGTGGAAGTAGAGTTGATGTAGCGATATGATGCGGTCGTAGTCGTACTCGCCGCGCGTCTTCTCCTAAAAGTAGTCGTACTCGCTGCGCGTCTGCTCCTTCGGGTAGATGTACTCACCGCGCGTCTGCTCCTCCGAGTGGTCGTAGTGAGTTGTGGATTGTCCTAGTGCTGATGCTTCGCAACAACACCTTCAAGGTATCCACACGTACGGGGCAGAGACACCACGCACTGGAGTGCTAGCACCGGCAGCGTGGTTGAGGAAGGCGTGGCTATTAGGGTTTCGGAAAGTTCTTCAAAAGATCGTCATTGCACCCCTTGCCATCGCCCCTCTATTTATAGGCATCCATGATAGGTCTCAAACTTGAGGCCCATTTTGAACTCGAGGCCTACAAGAATTCGGATCACCATCCAAATCAAATCTCAACCCTTTAAGTATGCGACCCTATAGGTTCATGTGTAATCGGTTGTGACTCGGAAACTTTTTTCTGAACACTAGTCATCAGCGGTACTTAGCATCACATAACGATTCTCAAACACACAGAATATATCGGACGAACCTTATTGCAATATGATATATCGCTAGGTCCATATCACTAACGATCAGCTCGTATCTCTATATGACCAGTTCATATTTGGTCTTGACCAATTCGTAACTCCTTACAACCAGGTTTCGAGCACTTAGTGACCATGTTCGACCAGCCTACGATCAGCTTGTATCTCCATACGACTAGTCTGTATTTGATCGAACTAAAAAACCTTTTCGTGTATACTCCCTTTGCCTCACGATGTCTAGTTGAACTCTAGGTGAGATTTTGTATCATCCATGAACTGTTCAATACTTTCTTGATCAAGTGTCGAATAACTTCATGTGGTCGACACTTCGACCACTAGTGGCATGACCATGCACTTTCTTTATCCGACCACAACGAGGGGCCCAGAGACATCTCCTGTGTTATATTAGGAGGGCAAATCTCATATCCGACTAGTCACATCCCTCCGAATATTTCATAGCATACCCAAAAGCTACCTTTATAACTACCCAGTTACGAGTAGTGTTTGGCAACCCCTAAGATTGCTACTACATATGTAGGAAACCATGCTAATCTCAGGCCTAAGGATTATACATCATCATTGCTTGAGACCAACTAATGATACATAGAATCATAACAATCTCAACAGTGTCTCAAGGTGGGTCTTTTTCAACACCATGTTATCTAACATGTGTCCATATTATTGGTTTGATATCTCCATATCCATGACTTGTGAAACATAGTCATCAACCAATACATATGCTAGTCTATTCATATGTGTTCTCATATGTTTCCGACCAGTGAACGTTTAAGAATAATCATCACAGAAATATAGAGTTTCACAATCAAGTCACATACTTGATAATAAATATTATTGATATTATTCTCTGAACGAGATAACATATTATCCAGTGTTATGAACATATTGAAATATAATTATCTTTATGATTGCCTCTAAGGTATATTTCCAACAGTTACGACCACGAAGACGTATAGTATTTTCTTATGTATTAAAGTAATACATAGAGGTTTTAATCCTTGTCACCTGTCATGGCATCAGTTTTGCATGGTGATGGGGAAAAGGTTCTCAGATCAGTCAGTTTATGATGTGGTGGCTTTGTTTCACTCATTTAAACAGTATACATCAGTAAGTGCTTACATTGACAAGTTTGAAGAGGCAATGACACTTGTAAGAAGGGACAATCCTCATTTACTAGAAGAATACTATATCTGTTGAAAGATTATATACAGAGCCACCCTCAATTGCATAATCCAATGACGCTGATTGATGCGTATTGGGTAGCTAAAAGACTAGAGCAATACAATCCATTCAGAAAGGTACATCCAAGTATGACCAAGGATAATTACAAGGGTAATTAACATTGGGCCAATAATAGACAGGTGAATGCTCAAAAGAATAGTGGAAGTGAATAGAGAGTGCAGGCTGGGAAGAATCTTATCACCATTAGTAACATCAAGAATGAGGGCAAGTGTTTTCGATGCAATGAGAAATGGTACCCTGACCATAAACAAGATTGTAAGATGAATCAATAAGTGAGAGCAATGATAACTCAAGAAGAAGAAGAAGAGTAAGGAGATGAAAACTTAGAAGATAATCCACATGAAACTGAACCAAGCAAGGAGGAAGTAAATGAAGGAGAAGAACCTTCTTTCCAATTATCTGTACACGCAGTACATGGCACTAGCTCGGGAAACCAGACCTTCACTTTGACAATCCGGTTGGGCAGAATTAAGGGAACAACTCTAGTGGATAGTGGTAGTAGTGCCACATTTATTGATGCCAATATGGCCATTAGAGCTGGTTGCAGAATTGAAAACAATGTGGTTGTGAAGGTGGTAGTTGCTAATGGAGAGACCCTATCGAGAAAAGCCTAGTGTAGAGAGTGCAACTATATTATTCATGGAAAGGAATTTTTTGCAACTATATTATTCAAGGAAAGGAATTTTCAGACACATTTAGCATCCTAGATTTAAAGGGTTATGACTTTATCTTGGGAGTTGATTGGATTTATTCACACAACCCTATTAATCTTAATCTTTGGACAAGAGAGCTAAGCATATCCTATCATGGCAAAGCCAAAGTAACCTTCAGGGATGAAACCTTGCCAACTAAACATTGCATTGTACCGGTTGAGAAGTTACAGAAACTTATGGAAAAAGGAGTGGTAGGAGCAGTGGTTTATATTTGTGAGTCCAACATAGAAAATCACAGAACTGTTGGTGTTCCACCTAGCATTGCAGTCATATTGCAGAAGTTCAAGAAGGTTTTTGAAGAATCCCATGGTTTGCCCCCTAATAGAAGGTATGATCATGCCATTCCCCTGAAAAATGATGACAAGCCAGTGAACCAAAGACCATACCGAATACCTTATCATCAAAATAATGCTATGGAAAGCATCGTTGAATAGCTGATGAAATCACAAACAATCATACCCAGTGTCAGCCCATACTCTTCACCTGCCATATTAGTCAAGAAGAAGGACGAAACTTTGAGGATGTGTGTGGACTATAGGCAGCTTAATGCTAATACCATCAAAAACAAATACCCTATTCCAGTTATTGAGGATTTGTTGGATGAGTTGCATGGGGCTTGCATCTTTTCAAAGATTGATTTGAAGTCTGGATATCACTAGGTGATGATGAGAAGGAAGATGTGAAGAAAACTGCTTTTAGCACTCATTTAGGGCATTATGAATTCATTGTAATGCCATTTGGATTGACTAATGCACCTGCTACTTTTCAAGCATTGATGAATGACATATTAGCACCCTTTTTGAGAAAGTTTGCATTGGTACTTTTCGATGACATTTTGGTATACAGTAAATCATTGCAAGAGCATGGACCACACTTGACCCTAGTGTTAGAAGTCCTCCTGAAGCATAATCTATTTGCTAAAATTAGTAAGTGTACTTGGGCAACCACAGATCGAATACTTGGGGCATATCATTAGTGGGGAAGGAGTACCACAGATCCTGAAAAGATTAAGGCAGTGTCCAATTGGCGACCACCAATGAATGTTACTCAGTTGGCGAGCTTCCTAGGTTTAACATGCTATTATAGGATATTCATTCAAAATTATGGTATGATTTGCAAACCACTGTTTGAGGCTCTTAAGAAAAGGGGTTCATATGGCAGGAAGAGCAGAAGGCAGCATTCCTGAAATTAAAGGAAGTTATGATCAAAGCTCCTGCATTAGCTTTGCCTAATCACAGCCAACCTTTTACCTTAGAGGCCGATGCTAGTGGATATGGTGTGGGAGCCGTACTGGTGCAGAATCAAAAGCCCATAGCATTTATGAGCAAAGCAATAGGACCAAGAGCGGCTACACTCTCTACCTACGAGAAAGAAGCAATAGCAATCATAGAAGCACTGAAAAGATGGAAGCACTATTTTGCTGGATCCCAATTGATAATAAGGACAGATCAGCAAAGTTTGAGATACATTGAAGAGCAGAAATTGAATGAGGGAATTCAGCATAAACTCTTAGTCAAATTGTTGGGATATAACTATAGAGTGGAGTACAAAAGAGGGAGAGAAAATAGGGTTGATGATGCCTTGTCAAGATGTGTTAATCTAGAGACATTGGGAGTTATCACTGTGGTTGTACCAGTCTGGGTTACTCAAGTCATATCCAGCTACGAACAAGATGAATTTTGTAAAGAGTTGATCACTAAGCTAAGTGTAGATTCAAATGTTGAATCCAATTATACGTTTAAAGGGGGTATTCTGAGGTATAAGAACAGGGTGGTGGTAGGACCGAATTGTGAGTTAAAGAAGCAGGTAATTATGTCTTGTCATGAATCATCCTTAGGAGGCCATTATGGGGAGAGGGCTACATATCAGATGATAAAACTCATATTTCATTGGAGGGGAATGAAACAAGATGTAACCCACTTCGTTAAGGAATGTCCGACCTATTAAAGGAATAAATCTGAACATGCCCCTTACCCAGGTCTAATACAACCTCTTCCCAGTACCTAACCGAGTTTGGACCAATATATTCATGGATTTCATTGAAGGCTTACCAAGATCAGAATGAAAGGAGGTAATTATGGTAGTTGTGGACAGATTTACTAAATACTCTCATTTCATACCAATGAGTCATCCTTTTTTTAGTCTAGCAAGTAGCCCAAAAGTTCTTAGATAATGTGTACAAATTACATGGACTACCAGCAGTAATTGTGTCTGATAGAGACCATATATTCACTAGCCATCTTTGGTAAGAATTATTCAAATCTCTGAATGTTAAATTGAGATTTAGCATGATATATCACCCTCAAAGTAATGGAAAAACCGAGCAAGTAAATCAATGCCTAGAGTGTTATCTATGGTGCATGACCTTTGCTAACTCAAGGAAGTGGAGAAATTGGTTGACCATGGTAGAATGGTGGTATAATACGAGCTACCATACGAGTTTGGAAATGACACCATTCCAAGCCCTTTACGGCTTCCCTCCTCTGGTGTTCACTAAAGTAATCTTACCGGATGCTGCAAATGAGGAGGTGAAAGGATTGTTACAAAGAAGACAACTCGACACACAAGTCATCAAAGAGAATTTGATCAAAGCTCAAGAGAGGATGAACAAATATGCTAATATGAAGAGAAAAGAGGGGGAGTTCTTAGTGGGAGATATGGTTTATCTCAAGATTCAACCCTACAGACATACCTCACTCAGTATGCACAGATATCTGAAGCTGCATCCTAAAGTTTATGGTCCCTTCCGGGTGATTGAGAAGATTGGCAAGGATGCTTATAAATTACTTTTGCCAGAAGGTTGTCAATTGCATCCGGTATTCCATGTTAGTCAGCTCAAGAAACACATTGGACCAAGAGCAATTCCCAGCCTTGAGCTTCCATTGGTCGACAGTGAAGGGAATATCAAGGTTTTTCCAGCAGCAGACTTAGAAAGGAGAAAGGTGCCAAGGAACAATGAAAATGTAATACAGTGGCTGATTCATTGGACCAACCTACCTGTGGAAGCTGCTACTTGGGAAGATGCGGATTTCATATCACGGATCTTTCCAGGCTTCCATTCTTGAGACAAGAATGTTTCGAAGGAGGGAGAAGTTGTCAGGAACTGAAGTCGGTAGATAGTTAGAGAAAAGAAGTGAAGCTTCATAGTATAGTCGTGGACCGTTGGATGAGTGTTATGATGATCCAAGGGTTTTACTTTGGAAAGGTAGTCTTAGACCGTTAGAGGAGGAGTTATGATGATCCAAGGGTCTTTACTGGGAAAGGTGGTCGTAGACCGTTGGATGAGGAGCTATGATGGTCCAAGGGTCGTAGGGAATTGTGGTAAATTCTATAGCAGAATCAAAGGCTAATGCACTGTTTATCGTTTGATTTTGTAGCTTAAGGAACTTTTTGCGTTAATGCATTTGATCAGCGGCAGTATATAAGCTGGCTGATAATTGTAAGAGGGACATCAGGATTTATCAATGAAAAACCCTAGCCGCCTCACATCTTGTTCTTCCCTTGGCATCTCTCTTCTCTGTTATACTCATCTCTAAACTTTCTTCCTCTGTATCCGAGTTGGGAGTCTTCAGATTCAGTTCCTGACATGGGGCTCGACGGGAACCTGTTCGTGGAGAACGCGCTCCTTGGCATGTACACCAAGTGCGGTACCGCCCGCGATGCCGTGCGGCTGTTCGACGGGATGGCTCGCCCGAACGAGGTGTCGTTCACAGAGATCATGGGAGGCCTGGTGCAGCGCGGGTCCATCGACGACGCGCTGAGGCTGTTCTCGAGGACGCGCAGGACCGGCGTTCGTGTTGATCCTGTGGCCGTCTCTAGTGTTCTGGGCGCGTGCGCGCAGTCTTGCGCCGGTGAGTACAACGTTGTTTTCTGCATTCCGGCTCGGACGGTCCATTCACGTCTTGCTTGTCAGAAAAGGGTTTGGATCAGACCAGCATGTGGGGAACTCTTTGATCGATATGTACGCAAAGTGCATGCAGATGGATGAGGCTTTCATGGTTTTTGACACGATACCCAGCGTCAGTATTGTTTCTTGGAATATCCTTATAACTAGGTATGGTCAGGGGGCAGCTATGAGAAAGCAATGGAAATACTGGACCTGATGGAAGAGTCAGGTTTTGAGCCCAGTGAGGTCGCTTACAGTAACATGCTTGATTCTTGTATCAAGGCGAGTGATGTTCCTTTATCTCGTGCAATGCTCGACAAGATATCAAGGCTAAGTGTGACTACATGGATCACTCTTATATCTGGCTACTGCCAGGAGGAACAGCATCAAGACACATTTGAGTTGTTTAGGAGGATGCAGCATCAAGATGTACAGCCTGACCAGACAACTTTGGCTTTGATCCTCAGTTCATGCTCAAGATTAGGAATTTTGAAACATGGCAAGCAAGTTCATTCTGCTTCAGTAAGACTCTTGCTTGACATGTTTGTTGCCAGTGGTCTGATGGATATGTATTCAAAATGTGGTCAGATTGGTATTGCCAGGAGCATTTTCAACAGGATGATCGAGAGAGACATGGTGTGTTGGAATACCATGATCTCATGTTTGGCTATCCATTCTTTGAATAAAGAGGCCTTTGATTTCTTCAAGCGGATGCGAGAAAATGGAATGATGCCCACAGAATCCTCCTATGCTAGTATGATGAATTCATGTGCTAGATTGTCTTCCATACCTCAAGGTAGGCAGATACATGCTCAGGCTTTGAAAGATGGTTATGATCAGAATGTCTATGTGGGCAGTGCCCTGATCGATATGTATGCCAAATGTGGCAGCATGGATGATGCACGCCTTTCCTTTGACTGCATGATGATGATGATGAACATAGTTGCATGGAATGAGATGATAAATGGATACGCTCAGAATGGCTTTGGAGAGAAAGCTGTTGAATTGTTTGAGTATATGTTAACCGCAAAACAGAAGCTAGAGAGTGTCACTTTCATTGCCGTCCTAACAGGATGTAGTCACTCCGGGCTTGTAGACAAAGCTATTTCATTCTTTAATTCCATGGAGGGCGGTTATGGGATTACACCAATGGCTGAGCACTACACTTGTCTCGTAGATGCACTGGGGCGAGCTGGTCGTCTTGCTGAAGTGGAGATCCTAACAGATAAAAGATTTTTTTTTGAAAAATAATATTATTTTAAAAAATAATTACAAAATTAAATAGCCAGAAAATAAAATTACAAAAGTAGGTGCCTGTCACCATTCCAATTGGCGACAGAGACCTATCGCCAATTGAAATAGTAGGGGAGGTTCATGTCGCCATTTAAATTTACGACAGGAGTTATGTCGCCAATTGAACTGGTGACAGGATGACTGTCGTTTATTTTATTTATGTATAGAGAGAGTTTTTATTTTTTATTTTTGTAATTTTAAAAAATATTTGGTAATACATTGAACTGTCTGTGTAGTTCAGAATGTAAAATCGGAGAAGACAATGTAACGTGAAGTGGAGAATGCGAGTTCGGCTGTGCCATGACATAAACAACCCCCTTCAGCATGAAATGGAAAAAAGGTGATGTGGCAGAGTGTGATTTTGTCGGTCTGAAAAGTTAGCAGTGTGTTGTTATATCGATCTGTAAAAGTGTCAGGATGTGGCGTGACAGGGTGTGGTTTTTTTTATCTAAAAAGGTGGCGTGGTGTTGTAAAGACTACAAACAGGGTGGTGTGGGGGTGTCGCGATGCTGACTCCCTCACATGGTCGCAGTGTGCATGCAAAAAAAAGTCGAAACACTACACTAGCATAATATAAGTAGCACAGAAATTAATATTTACATGGCATGACTATATTTACAAGAATAAATATTTACTTGCGGCCCCTCTTGAGACGTGCCCTGCGTGTCGCCCCTGGTGGTCAAGGTACCTGACCAGCATGAGTAGCCTAAGGGGGTGTCGCGAGGGGGTCCTGCGTTTGTTGGCTCAGTCCGGGCACATCGTGCAGTTGTGAAGCCCCACGAAGACCTGGCTGCCACACTGGTCGAAGTCGAAGTCCCCAGAGCATGACTGCTCGTGCGACACCATCGGCTCATCCCAAAGCGTTGTATGACCTATGAAACATTACGTTGTGCATATTAACATGGTGAAAACCAGGAAATAGTACTAAGCAAGATAGTCATATCTCGTCGCACAAGGCCAGAGGACGGCTTCGTGTACACCTGCCCCGTGTACGGGTGGAACTCAGAACCTGTCAAAGAAAATTACTGTTAGTAACTAGTGGAGTTCGAAATAAAGAACCAGACGTGAGTATTTTATGCTGACCTGCAAAATGTGCCGGGGTACTCCCAACATAGTGCCACGAGGACCCGCTAGCCACGTCCAAGTGATGAGTCCTGGGGCGTGACGCACCGTGACTCACCCCCCCCATCAACGCAAAGGTGGGTCCATCGGGTCCCTCGCCGTACGACAAGATGCGATCTGAATTCCTCGTCTTGTCTTCTTGAGGAACTGCTCTGATGTCCTGCGTCATTATGCTGAAGCGCTCCCCGAGCGTCAACTGATGCACGGAGGCCGCCAACTCGTGCACCTCCCGGTGCGTATCAACATGTACACATAATTAACAACCTGTACACATAATTAACAAGTTAGAAACTGAAATCTTGCGAAGCAAATAAGAAGTATAGACCGTTCAATACGTACCACGCGATGGAATGCGGAGTCCGGTTGGGTAGGGTATGTGCCGGATGTCGCAGCCTCGTGTTGTGGTGGGTCGTCCACGACCTTGGCGCAGCAAACCCTCGTCCAATTGGAGTACCACTTGATATACTCTGCGTGCGTCCTGGGGTCGTAGGGAGCATCCTCCTCTCCGCCTAGGAAGTCGTCGCAGGTACTCCCTTCTTAGTGTACCCATAGTAGGCAAAACGATTATTTCGTAGGTACGTGACGCAAATGGTACGACATAAGTAAAATATGAACTTACCCATAGACGTTTGGCACCACTCGCTGCCCCTACGGGGCTGGGACCTCATGTCGTAGACCAAACTGGCATGACCCGCTGCATCTGGTACTCTTCCACAAAGACGTCGTGCACCAAGCACCTCCGCTTGTACCAGTACTCGTGGTCTCGCATGCACATGCTCAACAGGCCTCAGGGCGCACGCTCGTACACCCTTTCGGAAGTGTACGATGTCCAGATGATGCGGTCATCCTTCAGTTGATCGGACATCACAACGTAATCCGGGTAGGATGCTGCATAGTGATCGGCGTGTAGGTGACCTGTGGAATAGAACAACAGAAACTTAGCACACAAAATTGAATTACATTAAAAAAATTAAATGTTTAGGAAACTTACCCGTCGGCGGCACCACACCGTACCCATGGTTGGCCGGCCCATATCGTTGTCCTCGGTGTACATATTGATTGTGTACGCTCCCTAGTCCAGCTATGGTCATTCGATCTGAAAATGCTCGAAGGACCACAGCTGAAGGAGCAGTGGGCATCCTCTAAGGATGGAGCTATCCCGAACCTGGTGGGATGCGTCGCACAGGGCGTGGTACATCGCGCATAGCACCGTTGGGCCCCAGGCGTAGGGCTGGATCTCCTCCACCTGCCAGTCCGCCAGCTGGCGTGCGTACCGGATCATGTGCTTGTCGATGCTGTCGCCGTGGGACCCCAGGAACATCACCCACCCGAACAGCCATAGCAAGTAGGCCTTGAATCTCCTCACTGTGTGGTCAGGTGCGTCCTCCATCATACACTCGAGCTGCAAGAAGACAGATACACGTCAGCAAGGTTCACAAATCAATTGATGCGAGAGGACAAGAGTTACGAAAACTTACGTAAAACTGGTAGATCTACTTCATCGTCGGCCCATGGGTGCTGCTGAACTCCCTGTAGCCACTGTCTGGCGGTAGCACCCCCTGGAATCTCGTTAGGAACTCCGTGCGCCACGTGACCGGGATGTCGTACGCCGCCAGGGTGAAGCCAGCGCAGGGCAACCCGGTCAGTAAGGTCATGTCCTGAAGTGTCGACATCATTTCCCTGTACGAAAGGTGAAACGTGTGCATCTTCGGCCTCCACCTGTCAACCAGTGCTGTCAGGAGGCACCGGTCGTACGAAAAGCCCCTGGACGTACGACCACCGCCCGCGCGGTCCTGGTTGTCCTCCCACGTCGCCTCAACCATCCTCGCCAGTGGAAGGAGGTTTGCCTCCCTCAAACTGCGTCAGAAAAAAATTAAGAACAAACGTTAGTCCACCCAAAGTAGCCAGGCTACAAATGAGTACTTGAAGGTCGCAACTGCACGTACCTCGAAACCCAATGTGGGTCTACCCTCCACGCCCTCATGGGCATGCGTAGTCGCAGCGCACCAAGTTCAATCGTTGTCTCGCCCTCTTAGGGGAGGATGGTACTGAGGTGGCTACGATGATGCGCGTCAATGACTGGGTTAAGCAACTCGTACGGTCACTACGCAGCGTGTCCTGGGTCCGTCATACCTGAAAATTCAGTGCATACATTCTAAAAACTACAAAATATATACATAAAGTAATAGGAAGAGGCATTAACAAAATAATTATCGTGCACAAATAGAAACCAAATTTAAGTTAGAATTATTTTAATTAAGCTATACAAACCGTACTAACCTACTCTATAATTTTTACATATATTTTATAGTAATGTTGCTATTTTCCTAGTTTAAAAAGTATTTTTGGCACTAACAGAATAATTACTGCACAACAATCATAATTATGTTGGGATTATTTCGATTAGGTTTTACAAATCCTACTAAGCTACTATGCAATTTCAACATATTTATAATAGGTATCTTGCTACTTTCCTTATTTATAAATTATCTCCAATATTTTTAAAAATATTTAATGTATGCAAATAAAAAATAAAGGTTATACTATTTTAATTCAGCTCTACATAACGTATGTAGAAACTTCGGATTTTTTTACAATTTTATGATGTGTCATGTTATTTTCCTAGTTTAAAAAATATTTTTGGCACTAACAAAATAATTATCGTGCACAAACGGAAATCAAAATTATGTTGGAATTATTTTAATTAGGCTCTACAAACCGTACTAAGCTACTCTGCAATGGTTACATATTTTTAATAGGTACCAACTCTGGATTTTTTCTTACAATTTAAGATGTACCAACTTTGGATTTTTTTTTTTACAATTCGAGATGTGTCATGCTATTTTTCTAGTTTAAAAAGAATTTTTGGCATTAATAGAATAATTATCACGCACAAATGGAAACCAAAATTAACCTTGGATTATTTTGATTACGCTCTACCCACCCTACTTATCTACTCTATAATTTTTACAGATTTTTAATATGCACGTTTCTATTCTCCGAGGTGTCTTCCTATTTTGCATATTTAATCTAAATCATTTGAGTACTACAACATAAATAATATCTACACGATGAACTAAACTATACATAGCTCAAATGATGTACTACATAAAACAGATAAAATTATCTAGTCTATTGAATTCTATGTCGCTATTTTTTATTTGCTAACCAACATGGTTTCGAAATAATATACAAAGTTGTAAAAATATTTACCTGCAAAATGACCGACCAAATCTGATGCTCCGTCTCTCTCTCTCTCTCTCTCTCTCTCTCTCTCTCTCTCTGTGTGTGTGTGTGTGTCCTCCGCTACGAATTGGTGGGACTTCGCTACGTCTCTTCTCCTCCTCTCCTCTCTCTTCTCCTCTTTTTTTCAGGAATTAAAATAACATTTCCACCGTTTTGGGGGGTTTAAATAGCTAGATCAACAGGAACTGGGTTCCTGTCGCCATTTCAACTGGCGATAGGAACACTGTTCACTGCCAATCGCAAGTTGAAATAGCGATAGGAAGGTGGACTAGCGATAGACAGTAAACAGGGTCCCTATCGTCAATTAGAATGGCGACAGACACCTATTTTTATCTATAAAAAATTCTCGATTATTTAATTTTGTAATTATCTTTTAAAATAATATTATTTTAAAAAATCATAGATAAAATGTCATGCAAAGATGATCCTATAGTGTGGGAAGTTCTACTTGCTGCCTGTGTGGTACATCATAATGCTGAATTGGGGGAATGTGCCGCAAAGCACCTGTTCCACCTTGAACCAAAGAACCCATCTCCTTATGTGCTTCTGTCAAGTCCTTGGGACGACACGGTGATGCATCAGCTGTCAGGGCATTGAGGGGTGGTCGTGGGTACAGCTGGATAGATCACAAGGATGGTGTTCATGCCTTGATGGTTGCTGATGATCTTGGAACGGATGGTGGAGAATTCCCAATGTGCAGCAATCAAGAGGGCACTCCTGGGATTACAGAAGTACACCAAGATGAGACGTGTGCTGGTTGATTCAAAGTCTGGAGTTTCTTCTACCAAATTCACTAAAAAATCTGGGCCGAAGGTCGTCACGTGCTGCAAAGGGTCAAGTCCTGATGAGCAGAGCCAATGGCACGATCCAAGAAGAGCAGGCAAGATTCCAAACCAGAGCAAGTACGCAGGCAGTTACACCAGATCCACAAGTGACGACAATGGAGTGATCAAGGGAAATCCCTGATGAAACATCAAATCGGGTGCTTGGTGAAAATTTCATAGTATTTCATACCTGATGTACATATATGATATTCCTACGAAAATTTTGTTTCTTAGGTCAGAAGATCCACATAGTTGAATTAGCCATTTATGCTGTTCTGCTTTCCATGATGTGTACATTGGAAAAGCTGTTAACTTTATTTCTTGCCTTGAAAAGGCCATGGCCAAACTACAAGTTTCAGACTAGAACAGTGAGATGAAACAGAATTTTGAGTCAGACCTGCTTGCTCAAACTTTTTACATAGCTCATCTGCAGGGAGAAGCATTGGTGCATCATCAAACATCTGGGACAACACCAACGATTTCAATTTTCAATTTCTTACCAATTTGTGGCTATCCAAGTATCATGTGTCATATTGCAAATTTGCATTGTACCCACCTCAGGAAATGGAACGCATTTAGTTCCTGGTATATGTCCACTTCTTACTCCTTTCCGTGGTTCTGGTGCTACACCATCAAATCTGTGAATGAAAAATCGACAGTTTTCTTCACAACAATAAGAAAGTGCAGGTACCTTTGGGAGAAGATTAACAACAAAAAATTGCACCATATAGCCATGCAGTGAATGTACCAGTTACATTAAGTTTTGAAAATTAAGAGATAGGAAAAAAGGCAACAAAAACCTTTCGTATTACTGCAGATTCCTATTTAATGCTGTCCCTACTTCCTATTAATTCAAACGGTGTGATAAATCATCATATTTGCTTGAAACTTGAACACTGCCTTCATCAACTTCGTTGTTGCAAGAATATTGCATGCTACATTTATTTATCAACCAGCCCTTACAATCCGAGTAATCAAAGAGTAAAAGTTAGGAGATATTACCTGCCCTTTGATCGGGCATCAACTAGTTGGTGAGCCTGAGCAGCTACATTGTGTTTGACCTGTTACACGAACCAAACAGCTCAACACACATGGGAGTAGTCAAGATATTAGTGTTTCACTGACTTACGCAGTGACCTTCATACCCTTTTTTTTGTTAACGCTAAGATCTTTTCAAAAGAAATTAAAACTAAGATCATGATGAAAGTATTCTGATTTCAATAAATGAAACTGAGGGTTTCCCCCTGTTTTCCAAAAAAAAAACTAAGATCATGAGATACGAACAATTCCAAGTAACACTGAGTTTGGGAGCAATGTAGAAACCAAAACAGCACATGCATTCATGATCAGATTCATCCGTATATATCTATAAATTTACAAGACTTAAGTTTTCAGGTAAAAACAAGAGCTTGCCTTTTCCAGTGTCCAGAATAGCTGAGGCTGAAATTCAGTCTGAAATGTGACAGTATTTGCCTGCAAAGGATGAAACCATGATTACTCAATGAGCAAAAAGAGTTTGCAAGCAAGCATAGGTAGACCATCTTGCTATGGTCTATGATCTGGGCGAGCACCATAGCATGCGTGGTTACTATACCTCGTGGGCCGGTACTGTTCACACAGAACGGTCCCGTCGGCGAGACTCTAGAACTTTGTTTATTTATTGTTTGCTTGATAATGGATATCTGTTATCCCTTTTAAAGGGACGATCTGACTTACCTCTAAAAAATAATTTATAAGGAAATCTATATCTACAATCCAATCTAATAATAACTTGTCTAACTAATAGATAATACCAAACACCTAATAAATAGATTCCTAAATAACAAATATTTCCTAATAATTTCAGCGTGAACAATACCTGGCATCCTGGCCAATGAACTACAGTAAACGTGTATGCTACAGTGCTCTCCCGGATCATAGACCATGACAATCTTTACAGCTATCTTACCAATTCACCATTATAAACTGTTTCAACAGCACTATTAGCAGCTTTAGATTTCAGAACTGCATCATCAAGGCTGTTAGAGTTGCTTCCAAGATCGAATCCAGAAGCTCGCCACTGAGGTAAACCTCCGTCTAACACCCAAACTTTATTGTGTCCAAAAACTCTGAACATCCTATTAATTAATGAAGTATGCATAAATCTCATCATCTTCTGCATGTCACAAGTAGGGCATGTTACTCAAGTAAAAAAGAGAATGGCCACTCTGGCATGTATGCCAGGTATACTTCCAGGCTTTGGGTTCATTCAGTTTGCTTTCTGCGGAACACCCAAAATAGATAAACCATTAAGGTATAGTGTTTAAAGTTGATGGGAAATATCTACAGTATGTCTTCACTGCATGCAAATTTCATGCTTTATTGCATGATCAAAGTTTTAGTGTTTGAAGTATAACATTGGGTTAAAAAAGTTAGCACTATCAACTTGTATTGCGAGATGTAATAAAAGAGTAAAAAGGTGGCTTACACAGACTAACAGAAAACAAGAAAACAGTTGGTATATATCAACATGAATTTTTAACATCTTATATATCAGCAGCTCTACTTTCATTGTGCATTAGCAACATTCAGTCAATTTCATCATTTTGGTACACTGAATCCAAATGTTCTGCTTACCACCAAACACGAGGTGCACTGAAGAATCCCTTTCCATCATAAACAATAACTTTATCGTTGTTTTTGATATCAAGTGCAGAAACTGCTGCTGCAAAAGACTCTTCTGACGGCAGCATGTGTGGTAACTGAAACGATTGCATCCAGTAAAGATATATCACATATATATATACACACGTAGACATGGCTAAAGAATACAGAAAAACTATTCCAATGTTTTTTAAACATACACCTTGCAAAAATTAACTGGAAGAAAAAGTTATCAGTTGGTGCCAAAATTAACATACATGAGGTACACATAAAGATTATGTGAATTGCCAAAACACCAGGATGTCCTTGCTGCTAATTTACTCAAAACGATTACATAAACTAGAAAGTAATTAATATCTGGAAACGTTTCTCACATCAGCCGTCCTATCAACTATGCCATCTATGTCGAAGAACAGTGCGCCAGGAATATGGGCCACCTGAGTATATCAGAACACTTGAGCTGAGAGAACATTACCACAAAAAGGGAAACAAAGCACAGTACAACTGATCCAGAAACCTGGTATTCTTGCCATGGGTCCCTGTTCTCTTCTGGCATGTACCAGGAAGAATCCAATACCTAAACCGAGTAGTTGAATGTTAAAAAACACAGCATTCTGTAATCCCTTAATTATATTGGGAATAATAAGAATACACAATATGCAAGGAAGTAAAATCTAATTGGTAGATTATCACATTTGCCTCCGTTAACAATCACTAAACTGTCCTCCACATACTACTTACATGGGGGGAACTGGATAAGAATCAAGAACAGATTATTATTTCTAAATGCTGGCAAAAAGAAGAAAGTATTTCAGAACGGAAGAGGAAAACGCGAAGTAGATGACAAATTCTTCACCTTAATATCAGGCTGCCCTAAGTGCTGATGCAGCCACTGAGCGGAAACAACTGGATCATCCAGCGCCATTGGCCCTGAGATATTGAGATTGCTGAACTGGATTAGGAAGCAAAACTTGCAGGTGAGGTGAGATTCCTAAAGACTCAAACTGAAGGGAAGCCTCCAAGAAGAGTCAAGGAAAGCAAAGAAATAATATCTGATTTTTTAGGACTACGAAATAATCTTTTCAACAGCAGAAGGCCAAGATTGGAACTCACCTTGGTGATCTTGAGGGGTTGTGCTTCCAAGAAGGGTGGAGGGCTCAAGAAGACACCGGCCCGGCAACCAAGGGGTGAGGGGGGGGGTGATGACCTGAGCAGAAGCAGATGGGTCGATTTGGACTCGTGTGGCAGGCGCAGCGCAGCCAAGAAGGGCAACCTCAGCAAGAACATATTAAATTTAGAACGGCTTGTTCAGGGATGTCGTGCGAGAGTAAATTGTGTATCCATGTTTGTGTCGATAATTGGAGTCCACGAGCAAGAAAGACTGCTGACTGCAGATTGATTACGAGGAACGCCATCCATGACACACTTCGACACAGGAATAGTATTTGGTGAGCTGCCTATGTTTCTTTTTAGTTACGGATGTAATCTGGTCTGTTGGTCGATTAAATCCCGTATTCTGATTATTTTAATAATATTTGTTGCCTTTTTCCGTTTTGGGCACGCAAAAGAAGGAAATGCCCTTGCCCTTCGTGAAAGTCTAACGCGAGCGTTTCAACTCTTCAGGAGAAAGAACCCAATCCAATCCAGAGCGCCACGCGGCAGCCGAGAGCTCGAAGCGCCACGCCGGTCGCCGCCGCCACCCATGCGGTATTTAATCAAGCAACATACTAATTGGAGGGTAAGATATCAATTATATTGGGAAGGAAAATAAATCTCAAAACACATCTAAACGAATGGTAAATAATCAATTCCCCTTGTACAGCGAGATGAAGCCGACCAATTGTGATCGTGATGTATCTCTGTGTTTGTCTTTTTGATTCTTAATCAGGATGAATGCAAATTGAGAAGTTCCAGTCGAACCAGCTTGGTCCTACTGTTCTTTTTTTAAAATGCAAATTGAAAAGTACCACTTTTATCGTAAAGCATGGATTAGTGATAAACTATATTGGTAGGCCTGCCGTGATGGAATCTACACCATCCTCCTCACAGACCACGGTATCTCGGTCCAGCACTGAAGATGAAGCTGAGTACCGCGCTGTCGCAAATGCAGTCGCTGAAACCTGCTGGATTCGATAATTCCTGTCCGAACTTCACCACCCGGTGCGTCAGGTCAGGCCACGATCATTCACTGCAACAATGTATCCGCGGTGTACCTCTCATCCAAACCTGGTTCAACACAAGCGGACAAAGCACATTGAAATCGATGTTCATTTCGTTATCGACCAGAGCACATTGCACCTTTCTTCAATCAGTCTCAATCTTGTTATCGACCAGAGAAACCGAAAGAGATTACCATCACGAAGATTAGCTCAGCGGTATGCAAAGTTTATTTCTTACTGTTATTTCAACTTCCACATACACTGCACTGAAGGTTACAAATAGTTTAGAAACTCAGCTGGATAAATAAACATTACAGCAGAACCTGTTGCAATACAGGTATACAGACAACACCATGCGGCTATCATTTTCACGGGAGTTGCAAATAGCAGCAGAAAACGTTTCATGATTTATTGCCCTTCTCCAGTTCATTCAAGTAGCTCCTTTTTGGTCCTTGAGATTCTACTTGACATTTCAATTCATTCCGGTGTTTCAGCCTCGGATTTGGACTCCTGGTTGATCTAACGCGGAATCCAAATAGCAGATGCAAGCCAGATAGCCTCCATCTTCCTCACCAATCCTGTGAAGAAACCAAAGCTGCAGTGCAGGAAATTGTCAGATTTCATGACCAAAATGGTATGTGATAGACCATTACATTCTTGACAAACACATGTCGGGAGAGAAGCATCTGGGTGATATATGAGAAAAATCTTAGCGATGGACAACAAATGGGCAGCATCAGGGTGCAGCTCATAGCTTTTGCCGTCCTTGTCAATAGCGTACAAATACCCAGTTGGTGTCAGTCCCTGAAAAGGTTTAGTCTGGTTATTAAAGTGGAAATATCTGCTCAATTATCGTCCTTAAGTTCTGTGCTAACCGGAATAGCAAAATCATATGAAAAGCAAGATGATTCTCAGAAGATAAAGCATATTTACTTCCAACCACTTGCTTTGGTTATTCCGGCACAGAAGTACCATATGGTTAACAATTGAAGTCAATGGGTAGCCGATACAGACTGCAGTTCAGTCAAAATTTGGTAATGGAGGTCTAGCCTATGAAACCATGAGTTGTAGTATTGCTCCCCAAGAGCCTGAAATCCTGCAATGGAAAATTGAGAATATTATGGTATTCAATTGCACCACCGAAAGTTGGAAAATTCAGCTTAAATTGCAAACATAGTCATGGTAGCTCCCTTAAGAAATTGCCAAAAATTCAAATAAATAGAACGCTTAGACCGGGGAGAATCGACTCAGCCCAGGGCACAGCCCATCGCTGGCTCCGCCCCTGATTGTAGATATAATAAATAAGGATTCATGGATTCTTCCTCGCTAAGACAAAGGAAACTTATCATAAAGTAAAATAATGACACCTAAGTTAGCACTGTGCTAATGAACGTATGCTCTAATGCTATAGCAAAGGAGGGGAAATAATGACACCTAAGTTACCTTGATTTGAGAAAATCTCAAAAAGAACTTCAAATTTGTTGAAGAAGGATGCTAATATGTCTTGTCATTTTAGTCTGGGTGAATTAGCCTTTACTTCTCGAAGTGCAGCATTCAAACATGTTGTAGGATTCTCATTATCGACATTTAAATCAATGCCTGAAAAGAATAAAAGGAATTCAAGATTATAACAGTGAATGTCTTGAAAACTGCCTTACCTGATATTATTGTATATTCAATGTTTAGTATCAGCAGCATTCAAAACGCATGCTTACCAGTACAAATACTGTAGACTTTTGGTTGATACGATGAGGTGCAAAGCATACCGGCAAGTTTTAGCCCTTTCAGATAGAGATCATTAGGCAGGCCATGTTGTCCTTACATCAAGTTCCGGCAGTCCCCGCGTTTTATCGTTTTATCACGCAGATAGTGATGCCATAACCAACTAGTCGGCCTCGAACCATAATGATACTGCACTGAATCCTCACCTTAGCACAGCACAGTTCTTTGATGGCTTCAGTCATGGCAAGGCAAACGACATACTGCATAAGAGGCAGCTTCCGCACATCCTCCATCTGCGAAGTGAAAGAGAACATGAGACAGTCTGGTGGCGATTCCCACGCATTCTTTGATCGGCCTGCATAATTCATTAGGAAAGATCAGATTTTGACCTGAACTCACACTGTGAGTGTGTGGCAAACCGGCAATAACTAAAAGGACAAAGAAAACAATAAGCACCCAAGGACTACGGCGTTGCTGCTCCTATGCGCGGACGTGGCCATGGAGGTGGATGGCGCGGGAGTAGGAGGAGAGGTAGCGGCGGAGGGCTACGGCGGCTAGGACGGCAGCGGCGGGAGGCGGACGGGGAACGGCATCGAGTGCGGTCGTCGTTGTTCGTTTCCTCCGTCACTCGTTCTTCTTTTTCCTAGCGACGTGAGGGAGGCGGACGGGGAACGGCATCGAGTGCGGTCAAAAGTCGTTGTTCGTTTCTCCGTCACTCGTTCTTCTTTTTCCTAGCGACGTGGCGCTCAGCGTCATCAGCCAGTAGCAAGCCTATGCCGCTGCGCCCGCGCTAGGCGTGGCGCGCTTGTGGCGGCCATGCGAGTGGAGCATCTTGCGCATGCGCATATGCACCACCGCGCTTGACCAATTAGGTTTAGGGTTAGGTTTAGGGTTAGGATTAGTTTAGGGTTAGTGGCTGGTTTAGGGTTAGGTTTAGAGTTAGGATTAGTTTAGGGTTAGTTAGGATTTTTTATTTTTTTCAGGAATTTTAAATTATAGCAAATGAGGTCAAAAAAATAAAAATTTTGTGTAGCATTCGACAAAGTGTATTTGATTATGTAATTTTTGTATTATTTTATTTGTTAAGAATCTTTTGATATAATTTTGCTTTCGTACAGATCAATTAATGTACTTCATACAAAGGAGGTCTCAGGAGGCCACGAGAGGTCTCGAAGGTTTAATGGAGTGGAATCATTATACAAAAAGTTTATGCGTTTATTGATTAATCTGAACAAGACACTCATACGAAATAGCGATAACAAGCATGTAGTACAATGAAAATCGCATAACACGTGATACTATACGGCTCACTCAAATCGAGCCACTACTCTCTCCTGCTGTCATGCGTTGCGTCGCGTCTGCGGCCTTGTTTTTGCGCCGAGCATGACCCGTGGAATCGTCCACCGCTACGGAGAACGCGTGTCGGTTCGGAGGTGCGGAGGCCGTTGAGGCGGAGGTGGACCCGGTGGGTGAGTGCGGGCGAGTGCGGTAGGCGTACATGTCGTCGTGATGAGACGTCTTGAGCACAGGGGACACTTAGGAATTCATCCACGGCGGAGGCTAGAAAACCACTGGGAAGTGCGATTCTGCAACTCGGTTGCGCGGATGAACTCTCGCTGGAGTATCTACCGTGGGGCACCGAACCCGGAGGACATCGCTCTTGAGCGTGCGAGGCGGCGAACCGGAGGAGCTCGCCTGCGACGCTAAAAACCATGGTCGCCATTGTCCTTGCCTGGCGTCGTGTCTCGCTCCACTGGTAGGAGTTGGGAGGTCCGTATCGTCGTCATCGATCGATGTGAATCGCCGTCACACCCCACATTTGAAAAGGCGCAAGGCGAAGCGATGTTAGTACAAATGAACACTCGGATGTAAACTAAGAACCTCGTACCTCCGGATGTGCGGTCTGAGATAAGCCGAGGGGGTGGCGGTGTGTCTGCGGTCGGACGACGAAGTGATTCATCCGAAGCGGACCTCGGCGAGAGAACGGCATGATGTTAGCGGAGCGTAAGGCATAATTACAAAACTTAATGTAAATTTATACATAGCGACTTACGTGCGGCGACTGCCCGAGATGACCGACGGAACGCTACGGCGCTGCCGGACTCGCTAGGTCGTGGTGACCTAAGCGGGTGAGCACGGCCCCCACTTCATGCCCGTGCATGCAAGCGCGTCGTCCCTCGAGCGACCACACTCAAGTTCTTTATTATCTTCTTCATCTCCGCCAAGATGTGCTTCAAAACTTTTTATATACCGCCGGGTTCTATCTAAATTGAAGTTGGGCCTCGTCCATTGCGCTCTGGACGCCGCACCGCCCGCTCGAATCAGTAGTGACATATGTAACGAGTTCATTAACAAAAATACGAATATCGTCAACAAAGCTGCGAACGAGAGGTTGTAAGTGTCGTCTGGTGTCGTCATGTCTTGAAGCGCTGTGGACGGTCAAATGCGTGCGGCGGAGAGGCTCTCTTGGTGCGTCGAAATGTCACCTCCTGGGCGCTCGGAGGAGGAATGGTGAGTCTTTTGCTGCGTTCGTGGCATGTAGCACTCCATATACGCGCAGCTGCACGACTCGGGGTCATATGGACTGCTCATGCCATACATCCACGTGCATCTGTTAATCCATGTCGTAATCCACTGTGTCTTTGGTGCATTTGCGATCCAAATATGCCCACCCGACCTCGATTGCTGCATTTTCGGAAAGATTAATGTTACAAAAGAAGCGTAAGAACCGCAAAATTACTTGGATGAAATTTGACTCACAGGTGTCTGGCTCGCTCGAGGGCTGCCGTTCGAGGGGCACGGTAGAATGCATCGACAAAATCTGTCGCATTACGCGACTGCGCGCGTAAGGCTCCACCATATGTGAGAACACCGGTGGCGGTCGTCGTCCACAAAAATCGATCCTCGGCGCATTGCGCGAGACGGCCGTCTTGGCGCAACCGCGAGCAAAAATCAGCATGCCATGGACACCGGATGATGTCGCTCTCGTGCAATAACTCGAACTCGTTGTGGTACAACGAGTAGCACCTCGCCGGTCTTCTGTTGGCCCGTAGCGACGACAGGCGGCGATCCACCGTAAGCCCATGGTGGGCGCGTCTATGTGGTCATGTGGGAGAGAGGTGCGGGTGCGTGCATTGTCTCAATGGTCGGCGCCCAGCAGGAAGTGCTCCCAACTCCACGGTGCGAGAGCACGTAGCACACGGCAGTTGCTACCGGTATTTGTCGCGCCGCGGCGTCACACAACCCTCGGTATGTAAGCGCAAGGGCGGTGATCCCGGTATCTTGCGGCATCGGCTCGACCCGCGTCAACCAAAGACTTCGCAACGCGGATGAAGTGGGGTTCAAAAATCGCCCTTTGTGGTTAGAAACAGGACCCAACCAAAGAGTGGAGAAGGTAAGCAACGAGATCGTCCTAACGGCGTCCTCGAGTGCACACTGCGGGCATTATTTGCCGCCTCGGCCAAGCCCGAGGACGCCACGTGCACCCTCCGGCAGAGGTTGGCCAAACCGGCGCTCGACTGACCTTCCGATCCGCTCGAGGGGGCGGAACAAGCGGCACACCCGGATCGGAGACCGATCAAGAACGAGGCGTCTGTAGGGTGATCGTCATCTCACCCCACCGAAAATGGAAGGTGTGTGTCTCGGGCCTCCACCGGTCCACAAGTGCGGACAACAGTGCCGTCTAAGGTAAACCCACGTTGGAAGGACACCATCCTCGCAAAGGGCAACAAGCACGTCTCCGGAGGATCGGGACGTAACGATCGTCACCGCCCACGATCCCTCTCGCCCAAGCGCCCGGTGGAGGGCCATCCACGCCGGTGATGAGCCACGACTTGCCGGTGGTCCTCATCGTAGAATTGTTCTAGTAGCTCCGGTAGAGACATGACTAGCAAAACATACATAGCGAACATTCGCGACAATGTGGCTAATTAAACATAGAAGAATGTAGCTAAATTAAAAATTACGATAAACCTACCGCGACAGCGGCGACGGTTAATAACGTTGAAATATAATCGAGAGCAAGCGCATGAAAAGAAAAGAATGGGCGAGAGGAGCGGCGAGTGATGCGATATGAACTTAGCGAGAAGAACGAGCGGCGGCGATCGCGAAATGAAATCGCGCTGGTCGCTCTCTCCAATATATATGCACTTCAATCATCAAAGTGAATCATTTTATATCCACTGCAATCATCAAAGAGAGTCACGAGATAACATTTCATCCAAACTTTCGGTGCAAAGTTAAACCACATGCATGAACCGAAGCATTACAATCAACACTTGGCGACAAGTGCCGCAAAGAACCACATTACAATCTCCGACAAATGAGCACATGTCACGGATATCATAAATCATCAAAGGAATCATTTTATATCCACTTGCAATCATCAAAGAGAGTCACGAGATAACATTTCATCCAAACTTTCGGTGCAAAGTTAAACCACATGCATGAACCGAAGCATTACAATCAACATTTGGCAGCAAGTGCCTGCAAGGGCCACATTACAATCTCCAGCAAATGAGCACATATCACATATATCATAATGACCATATGACCTAGCAAAATGAGAATATGAAGTACATTAATTGATCTGTACGAAAGCAAAGTTATATCAAAAGATTCTTAACAAATAAAATAATACAAAAATTACATAATCAAATACACTTTGTCAGAATGCTACACAAAAATTTTCATTTTTTTTTACCTCATTTGCTATAATTTAAAATTCCTGAAAAAAATTAAAAAATCCTAACTAACCCTAAACTAATCCTAACCCTAAACCTAACCCTAAACCTAATTGGTGGTAGCGTGGTGGGCATGCGCTTGTGACGGTAGCAAGATATCCACCCAGCGCAACGTGTGGTGCAGCGTGACGTCTTGCCGCGCGCGGTGCTGGCAGCGCCCGACTGCGCCCATGGTGGCGTGGTGGCCGGGCCAGGCGCGCGCCCTGCGCCATGGCGACGATGTCGCCAGCATGGCAATAAGCCTGCGCTTTCGCACTAACCCGCCACTTTTGCAAATCGTGCGTAGCGTGGTTAAAATTGTTATCTGATGTGAAAATCGGCCGTATCGGCAAAAAATTCGGGACGTGAGTGGTTGGCGTACGATTCTGGCCTTTAGAGATGGACCACTTCATTTCAGGCCACTCCGCCCACCATTACAATGCTCTTTTGGGCAAAAATCGTTTAGGCGATTGGGCTTTGCGTGCATGTCGGGAGCCATCTCAATTTAGCCTAGTCCTGCATGTAATGATCAACTAGATGGGGTATTAGATAATAATAATAACAACAACGGTAGATGTCAGAAAAGAAAACAATACCAATGATAAAAAGTAGCTCCTACCAACTTTCGCTCGGGATAGTTTGACAATCTTCGGTTTCAACGGCGAGGACCTGGACATCAACGCCACCGTCAGGCTCTTGAGAATGCCAGCCTCGTGTAAATGTTCATTTATTGCTATCAGATGTCGAGTTGCACAAGATGTAATTCTGGTCTTTACGATACTTGTGTCAAAAAGTTAATCACAAATTGAATATGATAATCACTTTGAAAATAAATTAAGCTTTAAGCTTTAAATAAAATCTTGCTTGTCTAATCAGCCACTTAAAGTAATCATCAGTTGATAGTTCACTGTTAGCATGTAATTGAATCAACTACACAATATATCAATTGACATGAATGTATAACATTGACTAAAAATGAATCATAGAGAACCGGAAACAGTGACCAAATTGAATCACAATGAACTGAATAGAATTACAGTGAACTGAAATGAATCAATTGCATAACACAATAGAAAACTGCAAGTAATCTACAAGCTCAAGATCAATTTATATAAAATTGTCGTATTAATTCTCACATTGACATCAATTCATCATTGAGCATGTACCTATCCCACAACATCACTATGCAATGTCTTCTAGTGCTAGACAACAGTATATAAGTAACTCAACTAGCACGACACACTTAGCAAAGTAATGCAAAACTGAGCAACAACAATACTCACGATACGGATGTCACTCAAAGCCACCTAGTAGAAAACGGGGCAAGGCATGCTGAATGCGCGGACTCTAAAAATCAATCGCCCTGCTGTGCCACGTTGAACGAACAAGGTCGTCGGAGATACAATGTTAATCCACAATTTAGGACACACCAAAATTGCAAAATCGAGGTACAGAGAAATGCCGCACAACAGGCAACCAAGATGCATCGGCCTAATGCAGCCACAGAGCACCAATCATCAAACTCGAATGCTTCTTCCACACCAAAATCAATCATCGGCCTCGCCCGGTTAGGATTGGAGACATAGTCTCCAACCTTAATCCTTCCCCTAACTCATTGACAGGTAGTCCCCATCGTCTCTCTTTTTTCTTTTCTTTTTTCTCTAACCGAGAAATTATCAAATAGCCCTCGAAATACAATAAAAACTCCCAAGCATGCACCAATAATAGATATGACGATAACACGTCCTGTTTGTATGGACAAGGTTGATCACACGCAGTCCGGGACTCTGCTGGACGCATGGATGCAAGAGGAGGCTTTGGCCCTACTAAGCAATTTATATTCCTTCTTCCATGCATTATGCATGGTTCCTGGGCTAGCGAGCTGCATTTGTTATTGTTGTTTTTTAGATGGAATGGCATGACGATGTAACGATCGGTCGATCGAACGGTCGGAGTTACCTGCCAAGTAGAAATAACTTTCATATCTCTAAAAAAGAAATAACTTCCATCCAAGATAAATCATAATTAAGCTAGCAAATAAGCGTACTTAGATTAAACTTTGGATTCATAAGTAGTACGTTGTAGGAATTAAGCTGACCGGATTATTACTTATATAAATAATATATCGGCGCCGTTTTTCTAATTAGAACGCCTTCAAAACACATTGTAATTAGACACGGGCTGTGGATAATTTTACCGAATCAACTCGGTATTCGGTACGATTAGACAGGATTTGGTTTTCGGAGGATTCGAATTTTTCGGGAAAACCTGCGGAAACCGAAAATACATACTTCTGTAACCCCTTGTTACGAAGCCCAGGGTGGGCCCAGCCCAATTAGTCACACGCGAACGTGCACAATGGCAGATTTTTTTAAAAAAAAAACTAAAATTTACATACAATTTACGAAAATAAACCATGATTTATCTTCTTCTTTTTTACATAAATTTCTACCAAGTTAGCGGATCCAGTCGCATGGTGAAACTGTGATTTAGAGCCTAGTCACACGTCAGTACAACAACAAAATGGATGAAGGACGTCTGATTGGTCATCAGCTTGGGCGACCGAGGCCACATATATGGCCCAGTCGATCGATGGAAGAACAAAGAAGAGAGAGCGGGAGACGAGAGAAGGAGAGTGCCCGCATTCTTCTGTCTACTTGCGGTAGGTTTGCTTTCCTTATGTGATTTATTATTCATTTTGATATATAAAAACACATTGAGTTAGCGACAATAAACATACGTCAGTGCTAGACTCGGGCTTTATAATTGTAGATCGGTATTTTTAGGATTTATGTCGTATGTAGCGTTAGAATGTGGATTATTTATTTACATGTTTTAGCATAAAAAAAGCTAGGCTATTCCGTTAGTAGATCGATAAGTGGAAGATCTAGTCTGCTTAGGTTTAGATCCTCATGACCCAGGGATTCCGATTTTAGAGTAATTATACATTTGTAATTTAATTGAACATTTGCAGTTGTAATTTTTTTATTTAATTGAAATAGAGATAGTATTTTGATATGAACGGTAGGATTTGGTTTTCTTTACACTCGAGATAGTATACTTATTTAGCATGGGTTCTAAATAATTTAAGTCATGTGACAAGTATGTTAGGTTAACAAATTTTCATAGTATTTTACAGCCAGAGAGACATTCGTGGGGGCCATGTGGGGTTGATTTAAACAATTTTTCACCGATTATACTGCATCACCTGAAACCAAATAATTTAATAATCTAGGAGGTGTTGCATTAGCTGATATGCAACTTCTCGTTGGAGCTAGCACTGTATGGTGTTACCATCAGATGATTGTGGAGCTATTCGTGGGAAGTGGTCCATTGGGAGTTGAGGCCCATGGAGCGCACGAAGTCATGTCGCCCTCAAGCCGTATGTGTAGAATGGTTGGGGATGTCGGCGCGAGGAGATGTTTGAGCGAAATGGACTAACAAGAAGACATGGACGTACCCTGATAGTTCTTGCGATGATGCTCATGTACTACCAATGTTTCACGCCCGTAATGCGACTGCGGTAACCCGGTAGAGATCATTCAATCTACACATCCTAGTACCGTCGCCCGGGCTTACGACATGTGCGGGGATTGCCGCGTAAGTAAATATCACACATCGATATTTTCATATTGCATGTTGCATTTTAAACATCGCTGACTTTATCCGTGCATAGCAGCCGTTAGAGTGTTTGCTACTTCTTCCCATGGATCCATGGTTTAGAGAAGTACGACAAGGTATTCATTCAGTATAAATACATGTTGAAAACCCTACTCAATCGGAAATGGTGAAGATAAATACATGACAAGCTACTTCTTCCCATAGATCCATGCGTGTCCTTGCTCCTCCGAGATCATCGTCGTGGAGCCGAGTAGTAGTCCATTGATATGCAATGCCATGCGCGCTGCATTAGTACTGAATTCGCAAGCTCCATGCGTGCCTGCAGATTATTCTGACAGGTTGGAATAGCAAGCTGTGATTTTGCGATTCGTGCGTAACAGGTATGTCCACACCGGCCACACGTGTACGCTAGAAAGCTCTGCGTTTCTTCTATGTTACTCCGTGACGTTATAGGACGGGTGACTATTATTTTTTATAAAAATATGTTCATAAAATACTCTAAACTTATTATATTATGCGAAAAAAAATCATAACTAATCTAATAGTACCATTTCCACACGGCATATATATATATATATATATATATATATATATATATATATATATATATATATATATATATGAAAATGGTTTAGTACTCACAGGAGTACATACTCCGCCTCTCATATATCACTTAAATCGTATGATAATACCTCTTTATCTATTTGAGTATACTCCAATGATGACTATAAGATACTCCAAAGTGAGTTCTGTGAAAAAATTCATGAAAGTCCACTTTTTATAAAAAAATTTGTGTGTATACTTTTGTTTATATATGAAAAAGGTATATGACAAAAATAAAGGACTCCAATGAAAATTTTTCAATCAAATTGCACTGGAGTATCTTATAATTGGTATTTAAGTATACTAAAAATGATAAAGAAGTATAATATATTTATTTAAGTGGTATATTGAAGGGAGTATGTCTCTCTGTGAAAATCTGAAACAGCGTCATATATATATATATATATATATATATATATATATATATATATATATATATATTAGTCGTGAAAGATAACAAAATTTGATTGCACGTTTCCTATCTACCGCTGAATGACATGTTCACGTAAGCACCGTGGGCAGGTATGTTCCTGCCTCGCACGGGGGATCACGCGATGCGTACGAGGAGTGCGGTAGGAAAGGTGCTGAGCATAAATGAAATATCATTTGCATCATTTCGAACACCATAAAATTAGATTTGATATTTTATTTTGAAAATAGGCCAAACGAGCTAATAACTCGTGGTCGCCGAAAATTTTACCAGTGTTCAACCTGTGTAACCAAGCATTAACGGGTCCTACGTGGGTCAAGTCGGGTTGTGGATGTGGCGTCCAAGATCCGGGAAACGCGGGAGCGTCAAGTGCGCGCGACAGGAGGAGAGGGGGACGTGGGACCCACGATGGGACGGAACGCATGCTCGCCCAGAAGCCGCCGCGTCAGCACATACCGTACGGGACACCCCCTCGGCGGACGGGACTTTTTACCATCCTGTCCTATCCGACGTGTCCTAAACAAAACTGCAACACGCATGTTTAGTACGTACGTAAATTGGTACACAAGTACAAGTACTTCTTGCCGAATACTTCAACTCTACGCAACCAGCTACACGAATACTCGCGCGCGTTGTTTGGAATGCATAATTGTTCTAGAGTTGCCAAGTTTAGGCAACCAGTCAAACACTGGTCTAAACGAAGGCAAACATGGCTAACGCGTATACGTCAAATTATGGCGCCAAACAAACACCCAAAAACTTCGCAGAAATACTGTAACAGTTCCGTACGAAAACAAGGCGGTCTAAGCATGTACCCAACGTTTCTTGCGAGAATCTCGCGCGGGTTTAGCTAGAATAACACTTTTACCCCGCGTAACAACAAATCTAGCACCCTATCAATATCAACGATAAAAAATATCATCACGGAGGAGCCAATGAACGACACGTTGCCGAGTCCTCACGCCTGGTGCCTGGAATCTTTTGTCTGCGCGCCTTGGGCACGGACACACTATGTTTGTGCAAGAGGGCACAAACACTAGGTGTAGAGTCAAGGACGTGGAGCGACGCAAAGGATAGCTCGTGCCCCTGACGCACGGACGAGGTTGCTCCATGCCCGGTTCTTGGGAGATAGAGCTATTTTTGCTATTTTTTGTCCTTAACATCCTCTTCCGCTGTGCTATTTTTTGTACTGATATTCAAATAGAGCTATTTTTGCTACTGCACGAGTAAACGCTACTATTTTAGCCAAAACTATCTCCAGCGGCGAAGAGCACGCACAATTTGACGTGGTCAAATGCCTCGTTGGCAAGCGTAACCGGACAGAGCAACACGACAGCGGCGTCGAGGCGACGGGGGCGGGAAGGCCGCCACGTGTCAGTTCGCCGGCGGGCAGGCACAACTAGTCACGTCGTCAACACCGCACCGTTTGTCCAACGCTGGCTAACGATCTAGCTGTAACACAGTCTGCAACAGCTTTAATTCTAGCCGTTCACTCATGATTTTTTAAAAAAATATATATAAAAATAAATAGCCGACCCAAAAAAATTACAAAAATTGGCTCCTGTCGTCGGTTGAACTAGTGATAGGAACACAGTAATCTGTCGCTAGTTCAACCGGCGATAGGAACCCTGTTTCCTCACTGTCGTCGGTCCAACTCCCTGTCGTCAATTGAATTGACGACAGAGACTCTTTCCCCTGTAAGAGCTCCATGAAACCCTAAAATTCGACACAAGACTCATTTGTATTCAAAAAAAGGAGGGAAGGGAGAGGAGTAGAGGGGAGGAGAAAAGCTAGCGAAGCGCTGCCTGTCCGATTGCCCACTTATGTGGTATTTTTTTGAACCGAGTGGATTACATAGTTTTAGATGTACGGTTGTGTAGTATGTTGCACATAATTTTTTTGGTTGGTAGTCTTATTTTAGATATGTGGTTAATAGTGGAAATATTCTTCATAGGGCAATGCGTCAATCATGTCGGATGTCACTAATTTTAAAATTTAATACGGTCCGGGAACTATTCTGGAGGGTCCCGAGGGATTGATCTGCGTTACTTTCAATCGGTAACTGTGCCCCTACCTAGAGCAGAGGGGCGTACATGGGGTGCTGTGACGCGGTCGTTGTTTCACACATTCCAAGTGGACCACGATGTGTATGATCTGAGATTGAGTTACCTTGCCCCCCCCAGCAACACAGCCCACATATTGGGAGTTAGTGCAGCTGAATATAACAAAGTTATGGCGGTCATATCTACGCGTGGCGAGGGAGGGAGGGTGAGATTTGGTCCTTCTAGCCCAGTCATATGCTAATTCCACTCCTGCATCCGCAGCTGAACAAGAAGGGGGGTGGTGAAGCCCAAAAAAAGTCAGTGACTCCAACCACAGCACGGTGCACACAGTGCCCGAAGCTCCCGAAGTTGTTGATGCTGTTGACGAAGACCCTAGAGAAGTAACTCCTTCAACCAGGTAGACCAGTGGGTTAGCTGACGAGGGTGAGGAGCTGGAAGACATAGTGCAAATGATGGATCAGGAATCCCGGGACTATATTGCATTGTCAGAAGATGAAGGATCCAACGACGAAGATGATGTGGACCAGCTGGCGGTTCCATCCGAGTGGAACACATACCAGTTCGACAATCTCATCGTCGACGAAGGCACTCGTGTGCCGTGGGAGTGCGACCAGAGCGAGGTCAGGCAATGAGCTGTGTACAAATGCAAGGAGGCCATGCAGGATACGGTCAAATTCTAGGCCTTATCGATGCGGCGCACATTCACAGTCGTCGAGTCTAACTCAAGATGCTACTACGTGAAGTGCGAAATAGAGGGATGTCCATGGCAAGTGCACGCATTTCAGTCTAAGTGGGACACCTACTGGAAGTGCTCTATAGTGGTCCCGCACACATGCGTCGTCGCTGAGTCAGTGCAGTCCCACTGGAACCTGTTATCAGGCTTCATCGCCAATCTCATGTACAGTGAGATCGTGGATAATCTTGATTTTGAGCCACGATCTAGTGTGGTCGAAATACACAGGCACATTGGTTGGAGGTACAAACTAATGTGGTTGAAAAACACTGGTCGTATCTTTAGAACATGGTGTAGTGAGAAGCTGTTAAAAACTGCTTAATTATCATTAATTGTTCATTATGTGCTGTATTAGGCGGTTACGGAAGAGTAATTTCTCTCGACTTCAAAAGTATTTGGAGAGTATTCTTGTGCGTGTGGTCTTCTTTGTATTTAAAAAGCGTATATAGGATGCAATTAACTGTATTCAAAAGCTTTATATACGTGTGCATATAATACATATACATATATATATACACACACACACGGTGATACACACGACAGTAAAATCACTGTCACACTTACTTTCAGCCCACACTTTACGATTTACATACGCACCTTTTTCGTGGCGTGCACTATACGCGTGACCCTGGGGCCAAAATGGCCTGCTCTCCGTGGGAAAAGAAACAAATACTCGTATATATACGCTCTCTCTCTCTTTAGACTGGCAGTCGAATATTTGCTTTCCAATGATCCGAAGACAGCACAGTAATTAGTGCGCACTCATCACGAATCAAAATGATCGATCTGATAAATGGACTGGACCTCCCATAGGGCAGAAAGTATGCACTGAGCACAGGAGACCACACTAACTCCATGGCTGTACGTAACGTTCCATCACCGGCCGGGAGAAGAAGCACAAGAAGAAGAAGGCGACCTTACCTTTCATTCAACACGGCCATGGACTCGCTCCATGCTCTCTCTCTCTCTCCTTTTCCAGAGACAGGAATGGTTGCACCACACGTCCATCAGTCTGAATCAAACACCTTCTTCACCCTTCCCTTTCCTGCAGGTGTATCCTATAAATGCTAGCTACATATCGATCGTCGATCTGATCGCTCAGCGGGGGCATGCCGTAACGTGTGAAGAACTGACAGGTAAACGTCTGTCCTTGGGTGCATCTCCTGTTGAAATCAGCAGCAGTGCCGGAGGTCGATGCCGAGTACTGAAAATGACGCGCATCATTCGTGCAGCCATATCCACTTGGATCGACAGAAATTGCCCGTCCATAATAACAAGTCCTTGGCAGAGATTAATATCTGCAGTATTCCCGCTATTCATCTCTTGTAAAGTTGTTATAACTTGCCGAATTTTCCGAAGCACAGCACTAGATACTATAAGAGATATATATTTATATCTAACTATCGAGTTGTACTTGTTATACGATTCTAATGAAAGTATAATTGTATTTCTTGTGCAATTGAGTGAAAGTGGTGGTTTTTTAAATATAATTTTAATAATATACTAGATTTTAGAATGTTTGTAGTTAAACATTTCAAACTTTTAACACTAATATACCCATAAGTCTGTAGATTTTGTCACATAAAAATAATATCAATAGGTTTGTCAGTGGAACTACTATCAAATCATTATATTTTTTCTTTTATATATATTTAGAAAAATAGTAAGTAAACACACATATTGGAGTCCATGTCAAAATCTGAAACACAATTAAAAACAATAAGGATTAATTCTTTGTATACCACCGGAATTTTCAAAATTCTTGATCGTGTCATTGACATGTAGAGTTTGAACCCACGTATCAATAACACAACGAGTGATATATAAAGAAATATGCAAATTTTCGATGACAAAGGAATTGCTCCAAACAATAAAGTGCGGTGCAAGGAATAATAATCCGTGTGGTGAAAGGGGTGGGGTGTGTTGGATGGGAGCACTGTTTAGGTTCTTTGAAAGGATTCGGCTGAAAACGTATTTCCGTGTGTGCGCGTCTGTAGGTCATCCGATCACGATCCAATGGCTCAAACGTTTTTTAGGAGTGGCCTGAGCCTTCTTTGCCCCCGCGGTGGAAGATTAATATCTATACTTCGACTGTTTGGTATAGCTGTGGCTTTCTTGAAAAGCAGCTTTCGGCTGTACTATAGGCTTTTCCGACTGCGGGCTGAATAGCTGGGCTTTTCTGATTTGATGTTTGACTGTTTGGCTTTTAGGTAGGCTGGCTGCAGCTTTTGAGATGTGAAATGTCTGAAATGCCCATGAGGACAGTAATAGCTTGTTTGATGTCGTTTAACTAAATTAACAACATTAAACGACATTTGACAACATGTAACGACATTTAAGAACATTTAATGGTGTTTAACAATAAAATCCTTCAGAAAGCATGTCAAAATAATATGGACTAGAAGATCAGTCCCTTGTATAGGGTTTAAATCGGCAAGTACTACATACAAAATACTGCATATATTTTTCATCTATTATATTGTCATGCTACCAAAGCCATTGCAATAGCGTCACAAAGACCGTTCATGTCAACATCATCCATAACAGCTGTATCATCATGTGCACTTAGGTTAGTGGACATGTCCCCATCTACATAATTCTCATTCCTATCTACACGAGCAAAGTCATTATCAATCAAAGCACTATAGGAGATCCTCTAGATTTCCGTTCCGGACAAACTTCAAATCTTCACTTCCACGCCATGACGCCAGGAGTAAAGATTCAACCTGTGAGGTGCGTCAGTTCATCATATGTACCAAGTTTCTTATAATCAGATTGATGTGTCCCGGCTTAAAACGAGCACACACTCATCCCAATCAATCATCAGGGGAATATTTCAACCAACAGTGTTCAAAGATAAAACCCAATTTCAAACTAGTGATAGTACATGAAGTCACGAATACTAGTACAAGCATTTTCGTTCACAATGACAAGACAAATCTCTAATCTGAATTTTGAAGAACAGTAATACACAAGTTGACCTCTGAATTTTACATATGAAAATACACTATTGTACAGACGACCATACTATCCCTTGTGGTCTTGAGCGCATGCTATAGTACATACATGCCTGCCCTTCTATGATCCTCGTCTCAGGAAGATGAAGAGCGAACACCTCTTTATGCAAAATCCTAAGAACTGAGCTCTGATTCTCGATTGGATGCACAATGGTGGACACTACTAATTCTCTGTTGCCACGGCCAGTCCACGGTAGATTGGTAGCAATCATAAAAATATTTACATCATTTCAAATGCTGTGCTCTCCAGTCAACTGCAAAATATGTGTTGTCATCCTCTTCATCACTTGCTGAGTCGCTGCTGGACTCCATGACCATACCAGCAGTGGAAGCGGAACGGCGCCGGGGGAGAGGAGCGGGGTGGGGGAGGGGAACGAGCGGGTTTAAATACCGGGTATAAGGTGGGTAATTTTTGTAAAATTTGATAGTATTTTCGGAACGCTGGGGTGGGAAGCGGTGGGAAGCACCTCAGCACTGGCTTTCAGCTTTCGGCTTCCATGTGTATTGACGGCTTTGAGCTTCCGACGAAAGCCAGTAAAAAAGCCAACCGTTTATTTCGGCTTCTGGCTTTTCTGACCAAAAAGTCAAAGCAGAAGCTGTGCCAAACAGGACCTATGTATGCCTCAAAAGTTCGAAAGAACCCCAAAAAAATCCTCTCGTTCAAACACCCTGTGCGTAGATGTAAACAGGAGATGTGATCCTTCAAGTAGCATATAGTATAGGAACCATATTTACACACAAACAGTGAGTTTCAAATTTCAATAAAAAAATTATGATGTTTATATATTTATTTTCAGTCCGGGTCCGCTAAAATACGTGCTAAAAGATGCAATCATGTAGGAATCTTACTATGTTTATAGATCTGTCTTCAGTCCCCGTCTGTTAAGATTTGTTCTAAAAGATGCAATCATGTGTGTAAATGCGGAATTTGCGTGGGTCTTGTGCTTGTAATCGGAAAAAACGGCATACAATACAGACCTGTGGAGTGACGTGCCTAATTAACGTTGGCATTTGATTTGACAATGTCTCTAAAACTACATCACAAGTTATCTTAAATGCCCAATTACCAAAGTAGACGAGGAGCTTTGAGACAAACTGTGCTAATTATCATGAGAGTAAAATAGAACACTTGGCATTTGGTTCCATTAAGCCAACACCGCAATTTTTATCATTGCGTACACAACCATGGACATTACAGAGATTAACCTCCGATCCCAAGAAATCCAATTACCAAAAGATTACTGGAACAGTTCGTGCATCATCGATCAAACTAGCACGCGCGCGTACAAACCAAACCCAGAACCGATCAAATGGCGAGATGACATCGCCATTAGCAAAACCTGCATACTTAGGCCTACTTAATTTTCTACATGGAGCTAGGCATGGAACATTGGATCGAGCTAGCTAGTTGAACACGGACAGGGGCATAATGCACCTTCGACCGTCATCGCTCTGTGTTTTCGAATCGCCGATTGTTGGCCGCGTCGCCGTAGATGGCCGCCACGGCCATCAGTCCTTCTTCGTCTCCACGGTCGTCTCGTGGTCTGCGGGCTCTACGGCATCCCAGACGCCTTGAGCGCGCATATACGCCCGCATCTTCATCGACCACGAGCGAAGTTGCTTCGAGAGCATTGATACCGGAGTGATAAGCCACCACTCTCCCTTGCGGCCAAGCGCCAGATGCAACACTGAACCACCGAGCCATGCGGTGTCGAGAGTTCACCGCTCCTCGGATAATCTTGGCATGCACTCCTTGCTCGATACCAAATGTTGGCCCAGATTGCTCTCCCACAACACGCACAATTCAGTTGGACTTACTCACGAGCGCCTCAGCGGCGGCGGCCGCCATCGCCAGTACTATGTCATCCCCGGCACCGGCGACACTGCCGGCGGCTGACTCGGCGGCCGGCGCCAGGAAGTGGCCGTGGTAGAAATGCGCGTGGGGAATGAAGAAGTGCGCTGGTTCGGGCACGTCCGGCGTCGGCGCAGCCGCGGCCTGCGCGGCGTTGGGTGCGGCCACCGCCTGCTTCTGCTGCTGCTTCGGCGTCGTCGGGTGGCGCTTTCGGCGCTTCTTTTCGTAGGCGATCCCGCGCGCCTTGGACTGGCTGTCCCGGACCTCGCGGAGGTAGAGCCGCACGGCGCGCGCGCCGAAGGGGTTGGCCTCCGGGCGGCCGCCGTGCTCCTCGAATGCGGCGCGGAGGCGGCCGACGAGCGCGTCGAGGCTGCCCCAGGCCTGTTTGAGCGGGCACGGGCACGGCGCCGGCGGCGAGGGGTTGCCGAAGAAGCAGCAGCCTTGCGCGTGCACCTTGGTCTTGCCGAACTGGTCGAGGTAGCGCAGGAACTCCAGCACATGCGCGCCGCTGCACCGCGCCAGCTCCAGCGGCGGCCGGTGGTTCCGCAGGTACTGCCCGAACGTCTGCCAGTCCCGCCGTTTCTGCGACTCGTACCTGCTCGGCCGCGCCGCCGCGCCTCCGCCCGGGCTGTCCGCCGCGCCGAAGCCCATCGCCGGCCGATCGGTCTCCCCGTCGCTCGTCAACTGAGATCTGCACCAGCGCCATGCCACTGTCAAGGTCAAACCATTGAAACAAAGAACGCTAGCTAGCTAGTTGTGCACCAGTGCTTGCTGCTGTGTATTGTACTAGTCATGGGCTCGTCAGTTTCTTCAGTTCTTGACCAACTAGATTCAATTCTAGCAATGGCTTTTGTAGGACGGGTCAGAATCCAGAAAGAACTAGGGTTTCGGCTTGGAGATACGCTGACACCTACCTAGCACAATTACAGTATACTACAAGTGTGTGTAATTGAAGATCTGAGCCGAGCTGAGCTTTGGCAGCCATGCAAGAACTGACACAAACTGAGACATGCAGGAGGGGGGGAAAACAACACAACACTAGGCAAACCAAAAACAAGCTGCGGGATAGTATGCTACCTGCACAGTGCCGGTCGGTGATCGATGAGTGAGATTAATTGGCCACCTTCCGGGCGAAACTTGCACACGCATGGATGGATGGAAGTCATGGAACCCTAGCTAGCAAAAGCAGCAGCAGCAGCAGCAGCAGCAGAGATCAAGACATGTTTTCCTGCTTGTTGCAGATATATAGTAGGTTAGTTTTGGTAGGTTGACGAGAAACACACAGAAAAGCTAATCAATCAGTCAAGTGTGGGAACTGTTCATCACCCACCAACTCAATAGGGCGAACTAACCACCAAAGTGAGAAGGCAAGACATTCATTCATTTAAGGGCATGGTATTGGTAGGTGCAACAGAGGATCGAGCTTTCGACGCATGTATGTGTGGGTATGCCTGTGTGCATCCAAAGAAATTAACAAGTGTGAATGAATTGCAACAACACATGGTGCATAATTAATTAGAGAGCAACAGGAACTAGGAGACAGTACATAGCTCCTCAGAATCAAGGAGCATGCATACAAATCAGCAAGCCGATCAAGCTAAAAACTTAAATCACATGGCGGCCAGTGTTCGACAAGTAGAAAACTTACCAAGAAGAAAGAAGAAGAAGAAGAATCAGAATCAGAATCTGTAAAGGACACTCTAGCTAGCCTAGGCAAAGGGCGGAGGCCATCTGATCTGCTCGAGCTTGACGAGGGAAGAAGAAGATATGCAGAGAGGAGGAGATATGGAAGAGGGAGAGAGGAAAGAGGGAAGAGGGAAGGGAGACAGGGGGTGGGACCCACAAGAGAGAGGAGACGGCGATTACACAAAAAAAAGTTCACCTCAGTAGTCACTTCACCTTCTCTCTCATATCATCCCTCTCTCTCTTGTCCTCTTGCTCGGCCTCGGCGCCATGCATGGCCGGCTGTTCTGGTTCTGCTTCGGTGGGGAGCGCATTTAATGCGAGGGGAGTGGGGAGGTATGGAGATGTCACCTCAACATGGATCCACAGGGGTCAGTTGGAGGAGGCGCCATGCCCATATTTGTCAAGCCTCCGGTGGTCACCGGTGCCTAGCTAGCCGCTACGCACTAGCAGTAGTATTCTCATTTCTCATGATGTGCACGGCACACACTAGGAGAAGATTTTGGGAAGATGCGCGGTGCTGAGCCCAAATTAATCAATCTCTCTCTGGATGCACTGGGTGGAGAAGAAAGGAAAAAAAGCTCGATAGTTGGGTTTGTTGAATCAGTTTAAAATTATTTTAATTAGACTTGTTATTTAGTTAAATATTGAAATGAGTTAATTTTAAATAAAATTAAATTTCACTCTGGCTCGGTTCGTTAGCTCGATTGTAAAAATACTTTCAAATAATAAATAAAATAATATTAAATTAATATATGTTAATTTTGAGAAAAACTCAGTGACTCGATATCCACCCATGCACACGCGCCCGCTCGAGGGAGGAACCGCCTTTCTTCTTATTTACTTTTTGTGTTGGTTATCGACTAGTTAGGTATATTTTATCATTACTGTTTTTTTCTAGATATATGTAAGTAAAAATTATTGAAAATATAATGATACAAAATTGTTTTAAATGATATATATATATATATATATATATATATATATATATATATATATATAATATATATATGGTTAAGATTGGTATTAGAACACCCTTTATGATCTAACGGTTAAGATTGATATTTGCACTTTAACACTCAATTACCTATTTACACTAGATATATTCCCCATATATATATATACACGATCAATATTTTAAAAAGTATTCTATAACGACATCTAAATAGATCGGAGGAAGTGACTATAGACGGTCAAACATCCATAAAAATGAAAGAAAGTACTAATTGGGTCTAGATATATAAGTACAAGAGATTGTCGGACTATACAAAATAGACGCCATTCTAGAGTGCACTGGTGAAACTTGAAGCTCTAATTATCTATTTGTATGAAATTAATTGGTTTAATTGGCCACATGAGATCAAGCTAATAGATTTTGTCGTGCAAAACTGACAAAGCTGAATCACGCCTATGGAAACCATGCGTGCATAATGAATTTGATCCATCCAATGGCCGAATTTATAGTTGTATTATCCTGTTGTAAGGATTATTGCTATTATTTTGCTAGGAATGGCTGAGCCTTTCACAAGATGATTTGTACTCCTTCCCTTCTTTTTCGAGCGGCGTTTTTTAAAAACTTTTTACGGTGTATGAGATGTAAATTTAACAGTTATTTTTGTAACATTATCATATTATATACTATAATAGAATTGCAATAATTTAATAATATTTTAAAATAACAAATCTAATGATATAATTTTTACGTAGTCAATCAAGATATTTTTACCATATTAATGAAAAGTTTGACGCCGCTGGTTCCACGGTGTACTTAAGAAGAAGAACGGAGGAGCAATTGATCAAGCGGTGCACCGTGGACACGTGCGAGCGCATGCAGACAGGTGTCTGCGTAACTGGTCCGAAAAGTCGACCAGGCTGCATCGCATCGCTGCCTCTGGTACTGTACGTGTCGTACGTACGTACTTAAAGCTGTACTGCTTATCTGGGACCTGATAAAATTGGAGTTTTTAGTTAAAATGATCCGTTTCGAATTGAAATAGTAAAAATAGATTCGTTTCCAGTAGATCCCAACTGTGCTTCGACCGACTTGCATCCCTCACTTAAGAACCTCTGCTCACCGGATCAACATTCTAGCTAAAGCATATTTATTACCTATACATACACAACCAAGCACATCTATTAACTAGAAATTCGACTCTAAAAAAAATTTGTCAGACGTCTTGTAATCAGCAAAACCAAGAGCATATATAAACCATGATCAATCTACGCCGTTAAAATTCTGTCAAACATGTAATGTTACACTTTTTTACTATATCCTGTTTTAGACAAGAGTAGTAAGCTAGGTTAATTTACTTGCGGAACATCAAAAGCATCCAGTGAGCGGAGAAACCTTTAATTTGAGCTTTTAATTTGGCGCTGCCAAACACGTACGCGTGATTCCTTGTTCCTCCGGTCTCCGGCAAATGAGCAGCACCGGTGTTAATTGCAGTACTAACTGATCTTTTTGCGAAGCCACACCCACACCCACACCACACGTGAGCATGTTTGCATCTACCGGCCTTGCTTGCTTGCTTGCTTACATGCATAATAGTATAAAGCATTGCATATTTGCAAGGCAAAGTCTTGGCATGAGATCATGCTCAGATGAAAAGATGCTGCTGCTACTCTAGCGAGTACTTCTGCTACATAGACATCGTCAGGTTAAATGCAAAATATTTCAGGCGACAGGACCTATGCTATGCTCGCCCAGGCTTGCTTTCCCACCTCTAGCAAGCAACACCGTTCAGATCATAGGCAGAGAGAGAGAGAGAGAGAGAGAGAGAGAGAGAGTTGAGTTGGGGTTTGTGCGTCTGACCGGTGCTTCGTCGTTGCTTCCGATCAGATTGAGCTTGCTCGCCTGTTCCGATCAGATGCTGTACCCGGCTAAAACGGGAAAGCGATGGCCCTATCACGTCGTCGCCCGTACATGGCGCCGGCACGGCATCCCGTCGCCTTTCATTGGCTCGCCCGAATCGACTCGCTCAGTCATCACTGGGCTCGCTGTAGTGTCGGGCATCTCGTGCCTGCGCGCGCGTCGAGAGGTCGCCACCACCACGGGCCGTCGACGTCGTCGAATCGGAGCAAGACGGCATCGGTAACCCCCAAGCCATCCTCTCCCCGCGAGCGATGAGTTCTTTTGCGCTGCATTAATTAATACGTGTGTTGTTAATTTTTTTATTTATTTAATGGTTTATATTAGTTATAATTTAGTTATACTATATCCGATTAGCAGTAGTAGAAGAATCTCAAGGAAGTAGAATTATAATTATTCATATAGGAATCACATATCACAATAGTAACATTTTTAAACTTGTTTGTAAATACCACAAAAAATATAAAATACAAAGAAAAACCTATTAGCCTCGTAAAAACATTGGCGCCGAGCGAACTTATGCATGTAAGCCTCAAAAACTGCTGGGCCATGCACACAGGCGAAAGGAACATACTAACTTCCTGAATGCCTATCAGAGTATCGGCCTGCTAACCAATCGAAGCCTTCTGGCCTGTACGATTTCCGAATTGGCCGAAAGCTAGCATTGCAATTTGCAAGCATAGTTTCACTAGATCCATCCATGCAGTTGTGTTCCTTGTGCGTGCTTTTGACTTGCTTGTCCGGTCACTATCCTGCAAGTAAGATCAAGCACTGACTGAGATGAAGCTAGCCAAGGCTCGAAAAGGATGAGCAAAGAAAGCTAGTGAATTTGACAGCATGAATGCTGTTGCTGATCAGAAAGGTCAATCACAAGATATGGTCGGCAAACCAGAACCCTTATTTCTTTTTCTTGCTTGGTTCTCTGTCCAAATGCATCAGAAGTATTACTTGTCCGTTACTCCTAGTTGCCCACCAACAGGTGTCGAAAGAAGGCTCGTCTGCTCCATTGTTTGAGGCATGCATCAGGAAAATGACACCTGTTAATTAACCTGTAACTCAAAAGCATATATGAATGCATATTTCATAGTGCTTTTCTTATCTTTTGACTGAATCCTTGAAGGCAGAGAATAAATAGATTAGTCTACTCTTTGATGAACTGTGATTTCTAGACAGAGCTGGCTCTGATATCTCGAGTTAATTTCTTTCCTTAAAATAAATAAAACGGGCAGGGAATTTGGTGTGTTAAATTTATTGGAATAGAGGTGATCTTGGAGACTTTTATCTTTTAAATTTCTGCAGTGAGGCCAAGGTACTAAAGTGCTTCTTTCTGTGGTACCTCACCTCTTATCTTTCCTGTTACTGCTGATCCCTTTCACCTTCCACTCAAGAAAAAATGATTACAAAAAGTTGTTGTTATTATTAAGCAATTTGCAAAGCAAAAGTGACTCCAACTTGTGGCCTTTACATAATTACATCCCGTCAAGTTTATGCCAGAACTTATAATGATTAGCAACCGTTCTTCTGCATTGGCAATGGCATGGGGGGAAAAATGCACTTGTTTTTGGCCTGATTGGACATTGTTGCAAAAGCAGAAGAATTGCGGAGATCAATGTAGCAGAAATCCAGGGGATCTTGTGCGATGGATCTGAGTCAATGTTCAATCTAGTATGATGGACGCCGAACCCGACCGGCTATAATGTGGGTCATGGTCATGTAGCCATTTTAGCTCTCATCTTAAAGAGGAAATCGACTTGACGTGGTCTTGCACCATGAGATTGGCGATTGGTCCACTGTGGCTGGCTAGCTTCTTCTTCTTCTTGCCAACCAGCTCTAGCTAGAGGCTCAATGAGCTTAGGTGAACATCGCCTTCAAAATCTTGTCAAAATTCTCGATAAAGTCGTTCGATCTACAGAAACCATGCATATAACCTAATGCAAACTCGCGCACAGTTCTAAATTTTACTTTTTCTCTCACTCAAACAGATCAAATAATATGCACTTAATCTAAAAAGAACACAAAACTCGCATGTCACAAAGTCATTTTTTGTGTGGTGAAAACAATTCTTCTCCCACTTTCCCAACCCTTTTCTCCAACAAATAAAGAGCCTCGTAAATAGTACAACTGCGCAAGGATTATCCCTTTTCATGCTCCGCTGGCCGTAGAAAAAGAAAGAAATTTATTCCTCACCGCCTTTTCCTTCACTAAACTTTCACATTACCACAAGCAGTTCCAAAGCACCTCGTCCACAAATTTGTGGCCGCAACAAAAGGTGACAACAATTAGGCATCAGGGTTCCATCTGCTGTGGGAGTGGCCTTTCTTCGGATACGAGTAGGCTACACTAGCGCGCAACAAAAAAAATTACCATATAAACTAGAAAGTCATGCGATAAAGAGATTATAGATTGTTACCACTAGACGCGCAGTGCAACAGAAGGAGAGTTGGAGCAATCCGGTCCAACGTCGCGTGTGTCGATATAGTAGAAGTAGTCGATCGTCCAACGTTCTTGGCAGTCGATCGTCTCCTCCAACAGTCATCGCGTTCTTGACGTACATTGCGGATTGTCCTCGACCAGCACAACAACGATCGCATCAGCGCTTCTATGATATCCACACATCTAGAGGTGGAACGTCGTGCGTCGGTGTACTAGCACCAGCGCGCATGATAGGGCCTTCGGGAAGGAGGTGGCTATGGTTTTGATTTGGCGGTGCAACATCATCCCAAAAGCCCCTAAGCCTCTCCCCTTATAAAGAGTCCCTAACATATCCCTATATTAGAAAGCCATTATGATTCTCAACCACGTACGGATTGTAATCCTATTTAAGTCTCTAACGGATCCAATCCGTACTAGTTTTGTTTCAACCCATTAAGTGTGTGACCTTTGTAGGTTCAAGTGTAATCAGTCGTGTCTCGAAAACTCATTTCCGATCCACAAGTCGGTAGCGGTTCCTAGCAGGACATAGCGACTTCTGAATACACATAAAGATCATATCAGACAAAACCTTTATAAAGCTCATGTGTTGATCCCTTTGCCTTATGATACCAGATTGAACTAAGGCGAGATGCATGACATTCTATGATAACTCGATCCTTCGCTCGATCCTGTAGTGGATTACTTAGTTGTAGTTTATTCCTCTACTATATTCGGTATGACCATGCACTTCCTTAATCCAACCACATCGAGGATCCAGCATATCTCTCTTTTGTTAAAGAGGAGGGGCAAATTATATCTTGATCGCTTACATTCCTCTGTATATTTCATAGTAAACCCAAAAACTACCTTTGTGACTACCCATTTACATAGTAGAGTTTGTCAACTCTTAAATAAACTATTACATATGTAGGAAATCATAATGATATCATGTCTAAGAATCTCATATACATTATGTATGAGACCAACTGATGATACTTAATAATATAACAATTCTCGCAGTGTCTCAAGGCAGGTCAATCCAATACTATGCTCTCCAACATATGCCCATATTATTGATTTGATATCTCATATCCATAATCCGTTATCATCGATCAATATAAGTGTTGATCCATAAATCATAAGTGTCACACATAATGACATAAGACCAAGGATGTTTAGAATGACATCACAAACATAAATAGAGAGTTTCATGAATAAGTCACATACTTACCAATCAATATAAATGATTTTTCATTCAAGTGATGAAATAACATATTATTTAAAATCTCATAAACATAGAAGCGATACAATTATCTCTATAATTGCCTCTAGGTAATATCACTAACAGACCCCGCCCATCCACCTTTTCACCCACGTAAGCCAAGGGGGACCCCATCTGGCAACCGTTGGATCTTGCCCGCTGGCGTCCACAACCATAGGATCTAGACCAGCCACACCCGCGGCTGGGTCTGCCGCACCCTACCCCGCGATAACATGCAAAGAGCGACATGTGGACACCGACAGGGGCAAAAAGGCACCCATGCCTTGTTTAACACTTTAGTGGGCTATTCTTGTAACCTGCCAACCCCCATAGGCATTATAAACAGAGCCTCCTAGGCGCCACTTGAGGGGGTTGGGATATTGGTATCAACTAGACACTCATATAATGCCGGGACCCAAAAATGCAATTTTGATCCTTCTGTGTAAAAGACACTAGTCCAGGATTAAGCTGGTGCACACATTGTCAACATAGGTGAATATCACTCCACACATGATGAATATAAGAATAAACGACCGATTTGATTAAATAAATAACAGTTTTGACCTTACGGTCAAGTTTACAATTATTAAGTCATGCAGGGCTGGCACTAAATAAAGAAACATCAACGGAACGAAAGCAACTCCAGCGGATACCTATCGACTCACCAGAGGCAACCGACTGGGATCAAGACCTAACGATTACCATCCTCGCAACGCTCCACATCAAAAGCAAGCGATGTTTCCTCCACTTTAGCTGAATGATTACAGCAAGAATGGGTACTCTGAGTACTCAACAAGTTGTATCATAGAATGCAATTATAGATGATGGCTTACTCCAAAGGAAATAACTTTCTACGGTTGTTTTGCTATAAAGTAGCGTTTGCAATTAAATACAAATAATAGATTGAAAGCGTAATTCAAAACAAATAAACAATAATAATTTTAACAAGTATTTTCACAAAGACACTAAGTCTAATCAATTTTTTTTCACACAGTTGCATAAGTTATCGCACACAGATATCCCTTTCTGATTGTTTCATGAAAAATCTACCCCTTGTATGAAATCCTCGAGCATGTCCATGACCGTGGACGCGGCTAGTCGAATAGATTATTTAACACTCTTTCCGCAAGATGCAATCAATTGGATCAAAGATGATCGTAACAAAACCTTTACGTAACTTCACCTTAACAATTGACCATCCTGATGTGTTTTACCGTCGTACCAACCCTACCACAACACTTTGGTACGACACATACCGTTGGACCTGAAGATGGCGATCTGCTCATAAATATGACCCTACCACAGCGGTATACACCTCCACCCTGGCACAGTCTATCCTACATGCCTGAGTAGTCAATGCCAAGATTTCATAACTTACTAAGTTAGGCCTGTCCCATTCAGGCATGTGGTTGTACAGTTTTAGCTCAGTTCAATGACGCACAAAGTTAAGTTCTTAATTGACTAAGGCGAGACTACCCAATTACTACCACTATCATATTGATTTTCCCCCAATCATACAGTTCCACCATATCACACAGTTCCATCCACTTGCCCCATTCTAATTCTTTTTCCACCCTGTTGGTTAAGTGCAACACATGCCATCAACGAGTAACAACATACTGCACACAGTTTTACACAAGTTCTATAACCACTTAACCAAGTTTATATTTGCAACTCACATGATATCCACGATTCGTTGCATGGCTAAGTAGACTATTCGTATCAAACCAACCCACATTTGTGCTATGATATTACCAGCTAATAATTAACCAAGTTAGGGTGACAAAAGATCATAATATTACAATAGACAAAGTGGATATAATCAAATTGGTGTGTAGCTAATCCCCAAAATATTTAAATAAATACTTAAAGTAAAATACAATAATTTGAATCAAGATAATTTTGAAAAATTGGGTTCAACATGGTCAAAGGTACAACTTGCCTTAGAACAAGTCTTGGTACTGCTCTTGAGCTTGATCAACTTCTCTTCCTTCGAAAACTTCCGGAGTATCAATGTCTACTCGCAAACGAAATCAAATAACCAAATAAAATACAAAAAAGAGATATAAAAAGCTCAAAAAATGAAATAAAAATATCAGGAAGTTAGATCTTGAATTTAGATAAATTTAGACATTTGAATGAGCTTAATCGGAGTTCGTATGACGAAGAACGAGCTTTTGGAAGATCTAAGCCTATAAAAAAGGAAAAAAAAAGTTTTATTGTTTTGAATTTGCCAAATTATCTTTCCACTGGAAATTCTGAATTATTGTGTCATCTTGACGTCAACCATAATTTCAGAATTAAAAGAAAATCCTGAAAATCCCAAATAGTGGCGACAAGTGGGGCCCTAGGTTTATGGATTGGGTTCATGGATCTGGTCTATGGGTCTATGGCTAGTGGGTCTACAACACTGTAGATCTGATAGGTGGGATGTACTTGGCAGAGGCTAGGTTTCACGGTAGATTAGGTCTACGTGGGATTGGATCTGGGTTTTGGTACAGGAGGGCTGACTCGGTTCTGACGTGGATGCCACGTGACGCTGATTGGACGACATGCAAGCAAAAGGTCTGATGTGGCAGGTGACGTAGACGATGATGTGGCTGACGGTGAGGTGGTGGCGCTCGGGTTCCGAGGGTCGCCGGCGATTGCGGCCTCGGCGGTGGACACAGAGGTGCGCAATGGGTAGTTGAGCTCACGGTGAACTCGACGGTGCACTCACTGGTGCAAGGGGATTAAGGAGATGGCCGGCGGCGGGGTTGAAGCGGAGATTAGGTTTCGGGCTTGACGAAAATAGAGCTCCGGTGACGCTTCGGCAACGTGAAGGCGATGACGAAGTAGCTCTTGGTCTTGCGATCTCAACGGAGGCGACGGTGAAGCTCAAGGTTCACTAACGGAGGAGGAAAAGCTCGTCGTAGCTTGCGGCGGCGCTTTGCTTCTTCGACGATTTTCGAGGGCTTGGGTTTGGGTTTCGGATCGGCGACGACACGACTGGGATGCGGAGGCTGAGGGCTCCCCCTTCCTTTACATATAGGTGACCGAGACAGTTCAGAGTGCGCACTCCAAGGAAGGTCCACGCGGCGGAGGAGTTCAAACCGTCCCCACCTCGGAGAAGATAAACAATAACCGGTGGGGTCCACTACTCAGTGGCCGTGGCTCGGGTGAAACTGCGTAGCAAACGACGCATATGAGACTGGCAGGTGGGACCAGGCAAGCGGGTAGAGAAAGATGGACCGCGTAGGATTTGGGCCGGGAAAGAGGAATAGGTTTGGGCTGAAGAAATGAGTTTCGGCCAAAATGAATTTTATATTTTAATTAGGTTTTGCATTTTAGAAATAATAGTAAATCCAAATAGCAAATGAACTCGAAAAAAAATTCAGAAAAATCCAAAAAATATTTCCAAGCACAATGAACTCAAATAAAATAGTTTTTGAAATTAATTGGTGTTGAGATCCACGTTAAATTGTTTTGTCTTTTGAAAGTCCAAATTAAGCTTGTTTAAATTCAAATAAAATTTGATGAATTTTTCTAAGGAACTAAACTACTTTAAATTTTTTTAAAATTCAGAAAATTAGGCTTTGGTGAACCCCTTTGGAATCCTTGAAACCCATACTTTTACTGTTTAGCCCTGTAGTCACTTCACCCTCCTACATTCCTATTTGTAGATCTTTACTTTTGCAGGTCCTGTGAAACTTTTGTAGCTGTTGAATGTTGACGGCTTGATGCTTTTAGGCAGGGGCCAACTGCATTTGCCCCCCACCACCCCATGCTTGCAAATGTTATCCCAGTGGTTTGGTTTCTTAGCTAGTAAGAAAGTGACATTAACAACTTTGTAAGGACCATGGATGTTCTGTTATACTAGGCACTAATGGAAGATTGTGTTGCTGGTTTTTTTTTTTGGGGGTGATCCGTTATACTTTTAAAGATTGTTTCTCCATTCCTTGAAAAATCTAACAAAATCGAAATATAGCGTGTAATGACGGTCTTACAATGAAGAATACGCATCACGTAATCACCAAAAGGTATATATTCCAGAAAATAGAAAAGTATTTTTTTTTCAATTACAAAAAAGACATGCACACACATATACCATCTACTTGGCTAACCACACTTTAGACTTTCTAAACGTATCATGACATGAGAATATCCTAATATACACCCTACCCTGCCCATCTCTTTAAAGAGTGCCGCCAACAGAATACCATTCACAATCTTAACATTTGTTGGACAGATCAGCAAAATTTATATTTCTTTTTTTTTTCTCGAATTCAAAATTGCATGACAATACCAGCCAGCCACTACCTCCCACTATTCCAACATTTTCAATAACTTCGATAATGACAACTTAAACTGAAATTCTAATCACATAAACGACAGCAACGTAACCAAACCAAGCTCAAATGATGCTCCAACAATGGGCAATGCATCACCATGTTGGCCCACATGCCCAGCAAACAAATCAAATCAAATCAAAGCCTCAAACTAATATATTATTTTGAAAAGAAGAAAATATTGTATTTTTAAAAGGAATCAAAACAATACATTTCAGATTACTTATTTGAGGCACCACATCTACTCAGTACCACACAAAGGGAGGAGAGAGAGATGAGAGGGAGAAGAAAAACAAAACGAAAAAAAAGTTATCGCCTTAGCCCGCCGTTTCCTTTCTTCTTCTCAGCCGCCTCGTCCTTGCTTCAACTTCTCCAAATTGATTCCCAAAAAAACCTTTATTTAGATTTAGCCGTAGCTTGTTACGATTCTTTTTTCGCTCTAAATATGTAGAATTCGTAGGCTAGAATCGTCTCCGAACTGACAAAGGAGACCTTTTTTTCGTATTTCGTAGAAAATTTTCTTTTGGATTCTTCTTTTTTTAATCCTTGGTGCAATATCGATCTTTCCCTGATTCGCCAAACAGCGAAACCCTAATCCTAGAGCTCTCGCGAGGGTTTTAGCCATGGCTGAGCTCAACAGAGGCGGCGGCGGCGGCCTGGAGGCATCCGGATTAGGTGGATTCGCTTCATCTGGTTAGTTCCCTCTACCTGTTAATTGGATCCGTTTGATTTCGTTTTGCTTCGAGGAGGGAGTCTTTACCTTTGCGGTGTGGATTTGGTGTGGGGATTTCTGTGTTTAGATCTGGATTTGTCGTTCAGGGAATCTGAAAAGCCTGGCAAATTGGTGAATTTTAGAAAGAAATCGGCAGAATAGTTCTTCTATGTTTTATCAAGATTAAAGATTAAGCTCTGGTGTGGTATAATTCACGGCCGTCAGGGTGACGATTTGAGCTTCCAGTTTTTTCTTTCTCCCGGAAAACCGATTTGAGCTTCCAGCTATTAGTTTTTGATTGTGGGAATCTGATGCGTCGAGAAATTATATCATCTGCTTTCCCCCCATCAATAAGCTATAGTTTATGTGTGATTTTGATTGAGTTTGTGGTTATAGGAATTAGGTGCTTCATATAGCGGTCAGGAAACCGGTAATTGGGTAAGGTTGTATTGTTAGTGATTTCCCTGGATTGTGCGCTAGGTAGGTATAGGCTAATGTGATGATGGTTAATTCAGGGCCTTCAGACTACTGGTACTTAGTTCGAATCATTTCTGGTTTTCTGGATGGTGGTTTCTTTGGTTCGCCAACAATGGAATCAGGAGCCTGATCAAGTTTTTTTCTTCCAGTTGTTGAGATTTCTGTGAGAGTTGATATTGGTAATTTAGTTTTACATTATTCTGAGTTGAGGTTTTTTCTAAAAAAAACTGACTGTTCTGATGGTTTCCCGAGTTTTGATAGTGGCAAAGTGTGATTTTGAAATCAATCAACTGATATTCTAACATGGTTTTCTTTGTTAGGAATACGATGCTACTTGATTAATCAATTTGGTCACGGTGGTAAATTAAGCTAATTGCATTATTAAAATTAGTTTTGATTTCCACCTTGGTTTGTACCAACAATAGTGTTTGTGTGCTTGAGTGAGTCAATAAAGCTTGTGATTATTCAAAGAATTCTGCTGTCCCTATGTTTTTTTTGTAGTAGTTAAAATATGCTGATTATACCTAACTACCGGAGCTTATTATTCTATTGTTGGATTGATTGTGGTATTTTGTTGTTTGGAACCACCCTTTTATCTTGATAGGTGGAGACTCTTTGAGCTATTCAGATGTGATCCTCTTGTAAGATTATGCTTTGAGTGGGTTGTAGTTTAGTTATTTGGCAGTGATTGAATCACAGTGGCCGGTTCGCTTAATAGTTGCAGTTTTGATTGCCACTTTTGGCGATTGCTTAACTATGCACCATCTGTGGTGCCCGTATTGCAACTTGCATCCATCTATGATTAACTTTCTATTGTGATGTTCTATTGTGAATCCATTTTATGCTGTTTTAGTCCTAGACAGTTTCCCTTGAGTGCACTACTCCCTCAGTTTCGCTATATTTGTTCATTGAGGGAATCTAGATGGCCTCGGAATTACCCGTTTCAATATATTTGTTCATTGAAGGAATCTAGAGTGTAGTAGTAGCAAGTTTTCTTATCTCTACCCCTACTTAAATGCTTTGAAAGAGGTTAAGTGGCAGTGATATATCATTTAATAGAGGTATGTACGGTCATTTTTCATTAAGTATTTCTTATATTTAGTGCTTCCTTGTCTGTGCGTGTGGTGGACTGTGGACAAATATAGCGAAACGGAGGGAGTATATCAGTATATTTATTGTCCTTTTGCTTTGTTATACTATGGCATCTGATAGTGATTATTGGATTCTTTCACAATCTCCGTGCAGGTGATACCAAATTTGATGCATCACAGTACACTTTCTTTGGCAACAATGTGATGGGGGAGGTTGAGCTAGGTGGATTGGAAGATGATGATGGTGACGGTGATGCTGCTTTTGTTGGGCCTGGTGATGAAAAATACCCTCCTACTTATGGAAGTGATATGGAGGTAATGTATATGAGTATATCTCATTTATGTCTGAGGTGATGACCATTGTCAATTTTATGCCATTTTTTAAAAGCCCTGCAATGAACAAGCGCTATGTTTTTTGCATTTTGGTTACTGCCAGCAGGAGCCTGGTACAGAATGCAGCCCGCTTCGTTTTAAGGGAACTATCATGTCCACCAACTACATTATTTTTGTAAACTGAGAAAGTTAGCATTGTCTCCTGTGATTGCTAACAATCTCTGTGCAAAGCTACGGTTGAAAGCCTGATAGAGGATGAGGATGCAGTCAATTGTGTTTTAGGGGAACTATTATGTCGCCAACACCACCACCTTGTAAACTGAGAAAGTTGGCGTTATCTGTCTTGCAATTGTTAATTAGCTGTGCTGACAGCTATGGTTGAAACCCTGTCTACATTACTTGGAAGTAGAAAGTTTATGATGCATTATACTGAAGGTAGTCCCATCTGCACATGTAAGCAAATTTTGGCTTAACATCATGGAGGAATACAGATTATTTGGTGTGTACCGTATCCTGTGTTCTTCTCTTCTAGTTCTAGTTTTCTTCACTTACCGTTGTAGCCTAAATATGCTTTCAGTAATGATTTAGAAATGGTGTGCTGCTGAGTACCTTAAAAGATTGCAAGCTGCACCTATAGAACACTGTAGCATTGCAATGGTATAGGTCTTAGTCGCCCGATCCACCACACGAATCATAAGGCTACGTGTCCTTCGCATTGTCTCTCTCATTTCTCTCTCTCGTATCCCTCCCTCGATTTCTCTCTCTCCTGCGCCCGGCCAAGGAGTGCAGCCGGCGAGCCGGCGGAGGCAAGCGCCACCCCCTCCTTCACTTCTAGCGCTGTTCCTCCACCTCCTCCTTCAACCCTGGCTCCGAATTTGGCGCGGGTGGCGGCGCGGTGCTTCACCCCTAGCTTCAGATATGTCAACGGGCAGTGGCGGCGCGGATCAGGACGTTCAGATTCGGCGGCAGCGTGGTGCGGAACTCGGGCCGGAGCTGGGGAAGAGAAAGAGTGGGATGGATGCTCGACCGAGCTTGAGCATGGATTCGGCAGTGGGCGACGTTGGTCGGCGTCATGGCGGCATCGGTAGAGGGTGCATCGGTGGTGGACGTTGTCAGGCGGTTACGTGCCGGCGCAGTAGTGTCGTCGTAGTCATGTGAGTTGGTCGAAACTCGTTGAAACTTTCTTGAAACTTTGAATCTCGTTGAAACTTCTCGAAACTCTCTAGCTGAAACTTGTGTTCAAAAATCTGAAATTCGTTGAAACTTGGTTTGAAACTTTTTTTGGAATCTTCTAGAAACGCATGAAACTAGCTAAAACCTGAAAATTTTAAAATGTTCCCACGAAACTTTTTGAAACATCATGAAACTTGCTGCTATACCGTTGCAACGCTATAGCGTTCCCTAGCTGCTTCCTTATTTATGTCATACCAGAAGATATCAAGTTATCAACTGATCACATTGATCAAACTTTGATTTTGCAGGATGAAGGTGTAGGTTCATTTACCGATGTTGATGATCTTGCTGGAACATTCTCAAAGGTTTGCTTCCTTTGAAAAATTAAAATTTTGTAGCTACATCCTGCACATGCATTGAAGGAAAAAAAAAGTCGGACAAAAAGTAGTACAGTTGATTGTTCCTTACTCTTTGTATAGGGATCACGATGCATTTATGTTCTTTGTAAAAGATCGTAGAATGTAGATTATAGTTATCAGTTATAGCATGAGCTGCACATATTGGTTTTACCTGAATAACTGACAACTGTTTATCTGATCTGCATGTCTGTCCTGTTACTTTTGCCCTTTTTTTTACCGTTAAAGCTTATCAATTGATCTGATGCATATCTGTTTGCTTTCAGCGGACCAGAATTGTTAATGAACTAAAGCACCATGGAATAGTTGGTCGCAGGGGCTCAGTCTCTAGACAAAGTGGTTAGTGCTCTGTTTTGCTCAATTGTCTTTAGAAATCTTTACTTGTTGATACGATTCTTTAATCCACTTGGAAATACGTGATCCTTTATTAAGTGTGTATGTTTTATAAATGGGATAGTGTGCATGTTGCTAAATGGCAGGTTTTGTTTCAGCAAAGAGTGTTTTAGGTATTCTACAAAAAATTAAAGCATAGTTTGTGAGACTGTTTAATATCACATGTTTTATTGAAAAATACTTCCAAGTGGCATTCTTATGTCTGACCAATGGGATGAATATATGATACATCTGTTAATATTTCATCGCTAGAATGTAAATTTCAGTTCACCAATGAAAAATAATAATCTTTGTTCTCTTGGATTTATCTGTTTCTAGTTTATTAACATCTTTTGCCAATGCTGTAATTTATAGGTTCTACTGCAGACCGGGCACAAGAGCCTGAATCTTCATATTGGCCTAAGCAGCCTGTATTGGACACTGAACAAGGGCTGGATAACAAGAACTGGTGGTCTCAACCTCTCCATTTATCCCACTTCGCCGATTCCAGACTACACAGGACATCCTCATCCCCACAGCAAGATGCTCAAGCTCGCTACAATTCTAATGAGCCTATTCTTGGACCAAAGGCATCTCCTTTGCACAGAACGTCATCATATCCCCAACAAGAGCCTCAATACAATAATACTGAGCCGATTCCTGTACCTAAAACATCATTTATTTCGTACCCTCCATCCACTTCAGTATCTCATTCTTCACCTGGTAAACCACATCGCATGAATATGCCATCCCCACCCACTGCATTCCATAGGCCTATGTCCGCACAAAATGAGCTCCCACTTCCCCAGTTCCCTCATGGAGGTTCACCTCCAGGGCCACTATTTGGTAGGAACCTGGCTCACATGGGTTCAACGGGCTTATCAACTAACAATGTGCAACAAAACCATGTTCTAAATAGTGGGCCAATTCGTGGGAATGATGCCAGGTTTACACCAGCTTTGATGCAGCACCAATTGCAGCGTCCAAATGGATTGATGCTATCTCAAATGCCGCCGCCCCGTCAACAACATGGAATGCTCCCAATTCAACACTCTCCACCACAGTTCTCACACCAGATGCTTGGTCCCCAGCTTTCTCCACCACAAAGCCTGCAGATGTTCGGTCCTCAGCATCCTCAATCACAAATGATGGGTAGGTTTGATGCAAATTTTGGGATGCCTGACTTGAGTAATCCAAGAGCAAGATCAATGTTGCACCACGGAAGGCAGGGCCAATGTTATCGTCCCCAAGGTTTTGAGCTTGGCAATATGAGGATGGATAATGGGTGGCCACGGTTCAGATCGAAGTACATGTCCACTGAAGAAATAGAGAACATTGCAAAGATGCAGCATGCCGCCACTCACAGCAATGATCCATACATTGATGATTACTACCACCAAGCTTGTTTGGCTAGAAAATCAGGAGGAGCACGATTGAAGCACCACTTCTGTCCAACTTTGATTCGAGATCCATCTTCTCGTGCACGCAGTAAGGATGAACCACATGCGTATCTTCAGGTTGATGCTCTTGGTAGGCTTCCATTTTCTTCCATCCGCAGGCCTCGTCCACTTCTTGATGTTGAAGAAGCCTCTGCTCCAAGTGATAACATTCCTGAAAAATCTGCTTCAAAACCTCTTGATCAAGAACCTATGCTTGCTGCTAGGATCACAATTGAAGATGGTCTTTGCCTACTACTTGATGTAGATGACATTGATCGCTTGCTGCAATTTAGCCAGCAGCAGGATGGTGGTTTGCAACTGAGAAACAGAAGACAGGCTCTCCTCGAGCAGCTGGCAGAATCACTGCAGTTAGTTGATCCACTTGGACCCAATAAGAATGCACCTCTGTCGCCAAATGATGATCTGGTGTTTCTCCGCATAGTCTCTCTACCGAAGGGCCGGAAACTACTTTCCCATTACCTTGAACTTGTGATTCCAGGCAGCGAGCTTACAAGGATAGCTTGCATGGCAGTCTTTCGGCATCTGAGATTTATATTTGGCAGTTTGCCCTCGGATAGCAGCTCAGCTGCGACAACTACTAAACTTGCAAATGCTGTATCCACCTGTGTTCATCGGATGGAGTTGAGTGGCCTCAGTGCTTGTCTTGCAGCTATTGTCTGTTTGTCATTGCAGCCACCTCTTCGACCCCTTGGATATGCTGCAGGTGATGGGGCTTCTGTCATCATAAAGTCTGTCCTGGACAGAGCAACAGAGCTTCTCACTGATCAGCATGTGGCCTCTACCTACAGCATACAGAACCGAGCTATGTGGCAGGCATCATTTGATGCGTTCTTTGGGCTGCTTACAGACTATTGCATGAGTAAATTTGATAGTTTGGTTCATACAGTGCAAATGCAACCTGCTGCCGCGGCAGTGATAAGCAGGGAAATGCCAGTAGAGCTGTTGCGTGCTAGCCTTCCTCACACAAATGAGCATCAGCGCAAGCTGTTGCTCAATTTTGCTCAGCGTACTGTTCCTGTTAACAGCCATAGTTCTCATGGGTCTGGTAATGGACCCATGACATCAGAGTCTGTCCCAAGCTAAGATGGTCAGAAGAAATAAGTTGAAGGATCGAGTGTCTGCTTCCTTTGACATCTAGAAACTTGACGCAATGGCTCTTTAAGAGGTTGGTTGCGCTTTTTCCCTCAGAGAAGAAAGGCTATACTTGTGGTTAGTAATATGAATCAGAAGAAACAAAATTGAGAGGGTTGGAGCATCAATAAACTTCTGGTGATACAAGGCTCCAAATTTACTATCACTCATAAAATGTCACTTTTGATTGTTTGTAGGGATGCAGTTTGTTTTGCATGCATTATGCAGTCAGTTGGGTTTTGTTACCGGTACGTCTCTTTTCTGGGGCTGAGTTTTGTTGCCCTCAGGAGGGAAATCCAGGCGATCTGTAGTTTAGTGGTGGTACAGGCTTTACTTGAAGACACTGTTTAATCGCTCTTCAAGGTTAAGTGTCCGGGGATTACCAAGGTGGGTTTTCAGTTTTGTAGCTGTGTTGGGTTTGTCTATAGTTCTCTCGGCCCCAAGATGTGGAATTAGTTGTCATGGCCACCGCACATCTCGAATTTACTGGAGACGATTTTAGTCCTGCAAGGCCAACTCTGTATGAAGTTTGTAAAACGGGCGTATGTTTGGAGACTGCCCTCGTTGTTGTCTTGTTCTATGCTTTTCTGTACCACATAGTGAATAAACTTGCAAATATCTGTCTGTGGTTAATTTAAATGTAAAAATGGCAGTACGCTATTAATTCCTCTTGTTTATGATCGTATTTTGTCTCTCCACGTTTGTCTTGTCCCAGCAGAATGATGTTAACTTCAGAAAAGATCGATGAGTGAGTAGTACTTATTTTGACGATTGCGTTGCTCTTCCTTGTTAGAACATTGATGATTGCATTGTGGATCATGCACGGGATAGGTATTTGAATCGATATGATAGTGATACACAGCCGGGCGGAGCAGGCAGTAAGCATATGCATGGCCGGGTGCAAGGCAGGAGGCGAGCCGAGGGCATCCAACGCCGGCAGGGACGCGTTCCGCGCGGAGGCTCCGATCCGTCGTGCATGTGGCCTGGTGGTTTGTCCCTGTCGTGCTCTGCCGGCCACCGCGCGGCTCGCTCGCTCGCGGCGGAAAGCCCCACGTGCGCGCGCCACGCGCTCTACCGGCCACCGCGGAACGCCCGAGCGGCGGGAGGCGCCTCCACGGCGTTTCCCCGCTGCGCCCTTCCAGACCGTGAGGCGCGGAAGTCGGTCCCCCGGCGTCCCAGGGCATGGCGTCCGCCGCGGCTCGACTTCCTCTGCCGATCAGTCCGTTCCCTGCCGCACGTCCGTCGGCGCTCTCCCTGTTGGCCCCAGACCGAAGACAAACAAACTCACGACAAAAACTCTCGAATACAAATTTTTTTTTCCAGTGCGGCACAACTAGCACCTTTCTCTCGAGTTCCATTGCTTTTGATATACAAGTTACAAGATCATAGATGTCTTTATATAGACTGAGCATTTGGATTCTTTAATCTAACTCGGTTTTCAAATAAGAAATCTACTTGGACACAAAGTAGAAAATCAAAATTGAAAGAAAAAACTTTCTAAACAAAGTTTATCTAATACTCCCGCGTACCCACGGCGTCGTCGGTTCTCAGGAGCCGCGGTGGTGTGGGACGAAGAAGGCGAGGGAGCCGGCAGAGCCGAGCCACAGCACGAACGCCACGAAGGCGAGAGGCCACGGGACGGGAGGCTGCCCCTGCTCGGGCACGACGGCGTTGGTGCAGACCACCGCGGCAACGAGCATGAGCAGGAGCCATAACTGGGAGCTACCAAGTCCCAGCTCTACCCTGGTGGATCCATGGTCAACCAGTAATGGCTAGTACCAGTGCTGCGTTCGTTACCTTGGGTACTCGCGGTTTCAATTCCTTTTTATAAACGGGATCTCACTCAATTAACCATTTTGTCCAGGCCGGATCTCGGAGAGGTAGCATCTCCATCGATTCACGTCTAGGTTCACTCCAATCCCTTCAATTTGCATCAACCTGCCTTTTTCTTCTTAGAGAAACGGTTATAAGGGATCCACCGTGGATGCGCGCGCGCGAGAGAGAGAGAGAGAGAGAGAGAGAAGGTTAAGGTAAGGAGACGAGAGAGACTTAACACATATATAACTGGCTTGTTACTTGTTTGTTGACCAACGTCGACATGGCCCGCCAGGCCCAAACACTACAAGGCAACCACATATTTGTAACACCCTATTCCAGCACAAGTTTGAAATATTACTAAAACAGCAAAGAAGTTTCTAAAACTTAAGTTAACAATTGTAAAACATCAATCATTACAATAAATTTCGATAGAACCTCCTTTGTTTAGTTAGCCAAACAAGGAATCGTGTCGATTAACAATATTGTCAACAATGATTTTAAACATCCAACTTGCATCATAAACATAAACGACTTCAAAATATCATAAATAACTCCAATAAATTTTTTTAGAAGCATGAAGGCATTTTCAATAAAACAACCTAGTAGTTTACTCAAATGTAAATATAGTCCAATTTATTCATTCATGATGGTATGTGGAAGTGTGCGACTAATCAAATCACTAGCCCTTCCCATGCATATCGACCGCGCAAGAGGTACCTAAAATAAAAACAAACAACAAGGGTGAGTGAAGACTCAGCAAGTGACAACTCAATAATACCGTTTGTAACATAATCACAGACAACATAACAGACAATCCATCACGTTAACCATCTCAATAACAGTTCATATGCTTTATGCAATGCAAATGTCAACTGGATGCATCTTTTCTTTTCTCTTTGCATTTACCGGTAATGATGAGTATGCATCCATCGATGCATACTCATGCCTGTGCCTTCTAGCACAGGGACCATAAGCCCACACTCCACGAGTGTAGGGACCATAAGCCCATCTAAGTATGACGGAGACCTCAAAAATCAATACTTGTCCTCCACAAGGCCAAGTCTCAAATATATCAGCATGATGCATATGAATCATCTTAACTATCCAACTTAAGCATGTACTAGTTCAATGTTAAGGTAAGGAGACGAGAGAGACTTAACACATATATAACTGGCTTGTTACTTGTTTGTTGACCAACGTCGACATGGCCCGCCAAGCCCAAACACTACAAGGCAACCACATATTTGTAACACCCCATCCCAGCACAAGTCTGAAATGTTACTAAAACAGCAAAGAAGTTTTTAAAACTTAAGTTAACAATTGTAAAACATAAATCATTACACTAAATTTCGATATAACCTCCTTTGTTTAGTTAGCTAAACAAGGAATCGTGTCGATTAACAATATTATCAACAATGATTTTAAACATCCAACTTGCATCATAAACATAAACGACTTCAAAATATCATAAATAACTCCAATAAAATTTTTAGAAGCATGAAGGCATTTTCAATAAAACAACCTAGTAGTTTACTCAAATGTAAATATAGTCCAATTTATTCATTCATGATGGTACGTGGAAGTGTGCGACTAATCAAATCACTAGCCCTTCTCATGCATATCGACCGCGCAAGAGGTACCTAAAATAAAAACAAACAACAAGGGTGAGTCCAAGACTCAGCAAGTGACAACTCAATAATACCGTTTGTAACATAATCACAGACAATCCATCACGTTAACCATCTCAATAACAGTTCATATGCTTTATGCAATGCAAATGTCATCTGGATGCATCTTTTCTTTTCTCTTTGCATTTACCGGTAATGATGAGTATGCATCCGTCAATGCATACTCATGCCTGTGCCTTCTAGCACAAGGACCATAAGCCCACACTCCACGAGTGTAGGGACCATAAGCCCATCTAAGTATGACGGGGATCTCAAAAATCAATACTTGTCCTCCACAAGGCCAAGTCTCAAATATATCAGCATGATGCATATGAATCATCTTAACTATCCAACTTAAGCATGTACTAGCTCAATGGTGATATTCACGAGTAAAGATCCAATATAAACATGTAACAATTCAGCAGTGTCATTCACGAGTAAAGATATAATCACAATACAAAAATTCAAGCATTCACCGCAATAGTTCTACCGACTAATTTCACTTGCCTCAACTATGCGAAGTTTGATGACGTGAAGAGAGTGCTGCCCTCGGAACCAAATCACCGCCTGAACTTTTTTTAACAACCTTTATAAGAGAGTAATTCAGGACATAACATTGCTAGAAACAACTTTGACAAGCTACGCTCCCTAACACAACCCAAAACATCAACTCCCATAAACAACAAACTGTCCCAGAACAGGACAGTCTTCTTCTAAAAATCATAACTTTCTATAGGATTAACCAAATTTATTGATCTTTAATCTCCTGGAAAGCCTACAAAATTTTCCACAAAAATCTAGTTGGAAAGGTTCCCAGATTCTACCTTCTTCTACCCCTACTAAACAAATTACTCAACCTATTAAATCTCGTTAGAGGTTCTGGCTAGCGAGACTAAATATTACGTAACTTCTAGTACAGAGATCCAAAGAATGTGATATTTAGCTCTCTAGAAATACTATGAAAATATCTACAACTTTTGTGTTGGTGAAATCATCTAAAAAATTCATTATCTAATTCCTATTAAACAATTGCTACGATCTGTCACAATCCCAACAAAAACCTAGAACAACAACAATTCAAAATTCATAACTTGAGATCCTCAACTTCAAATTGAGTGATCCAGGACTCTATGGAGAGCTAGCGACAATACCTACAACTCTATAGGAGACGCCAAGGTCAACATCCGCTGTTAACTACCACGAAACTGATGATCTATATAGACTTCCAGAATCAATCTACTACCGATATCGCATAATCACGAAAATTATACACCAATCTAACGGGATTGGGAGGGTTACCCTTGGAGATGTACTAGCCCGCTGAGTTCCCAGCGAGACGCTCCTCCCTCTCTTCTTCTCCTCACTCAACTAGCCACCAATGGGGTAAGCAGCGGCACTGGGAGACAACGGCGCAGGGAGGTGGAGAAGCAGGAACCCTAGGTTGGGGAGAGAGGAGGTGCAAGACCAGGGAGGGGAGGAGGAGGCAGCGGCCAGGTGGGGAGGGGAGGAGGAGGCGGCGGCCAGGAGGGGACGGGGAGGGGCGACTGAATGGGGAAGAGGGGGCTAGGGTTTGGGGAAGGCACCCCCCTTCGCCGGCCTCCCTTGGGCCTCTTGGGCTGTGGCCCAAGGCTCAGCTTGTTGGGAGTTCGTGGAGACCCCCTTGAAATTATGAAAATTCCATTTCTCTACTTAGTTCTTTCTCTTGAATACTCTTCTAATTGCCCAAATAACTTTCGGGGTATTACAACATTCATGGCAAGTAGCACGTACCTACGGTGCGCACTCCCATATCATGCAATCATCATCGTACATACATGGATTCCACATCACTAATTAACATCTTTATTTTGGTCAAATCTCGCACAAAGAAAAAGGAGGAGAGCTTACGAATGTAAAGAAGAGCTCGAATCTATTAGGCTGGATCCTAGTAGTTGAAGAGCTTGGATAAGATGCGGTGGTGTAGTATTTCCATCTATCTGCACTCTCAAAGGGCAAAGTGCACATATATGATTTAATTAAGACAAAATTGCACTGTATATCTCTAAAGTTGTGAGGTTGTGTCACTTAACTCCCTGAACTTGTATTTTACTTTCTCATTCCCCTAAACTTACGAGGTTGTGCCACTTAGCTCTCTAAATTTGCGTTGAAGTGAAGTTCATCAGATACGATGACCCTCCGAGTTCGGTGGACTCGTCGCCGCCCTATTCCGACCTTGTTCATCGTCCCCGTCACCTCACACAGACAAAAATAGATTCTTCAGACCTGGGAACGTACCATGCTCGTGTCTTTGCCAGAGCTTCACCGTCGCAGCTTGCCGCCGCCCTCGCCCTTGCCTCCTCTGAGTTGGTCGTGAGAGAGAGAAGTACATTGAGAAGTACATTCCTGGTGCCAGAGCAGGGGCATAATACTTCTCTCTCTCACGGTGATTCGCCAACTCAGCCTTTTATGTTAGAAAACAACCAAATGGACTTCGTGTAGGGTGAGTAGCTTCTGTTCTGGCACTAAGATTGTACTTCTCTCTTTCTCACGGCCAACTCAGAGGAGGCAAGGGTGAGGGCGGCAACAAACTGCAACACTGGAGCTCCGGCGAAGACGCGAGCACGTTGCGCTCCTGGACCCGAAGAATCTATTTTTATCGACGTGAGGTGACGGGACGATGAACACGGTTGGAACAGGGATGCGACGAGTTCACCGGACTCAGAGGGGACGAAGTCACCAGCATCGCATTTGACGAACCTCGCTTCAACACAAGTTCATAGAGCTAAATGACACAACCTCGCAAGTTCAAGAGGTTAAGAAAGTAAAATACAACTCCAGGGAGCTAAGTGGCACAACCTCGTAAGTTCTGAAGACCTACAACACAATTTTCTCTTTAATTAATTACAAACTAGTGTGAAGAGACAAACCAACATATTTTTAAGGATTAATCCCCTACATGTCACTAACAAACTACATGATTCCTTATATGTCACTCATTGCGAGGCTGATATGTGGATCTCAGATCCATATATCAGTGAGACATTAGTGACATATAAAAAACAAATGAAATTATTCAATAGCACTTAGAGAATTGCCCTTTTTTCAAAGTACATATGCAAGCGGGCGTGCGATGCAACCCATGCACAGAGACTCGCACCACACGTGGGATGTGACTAAGGGGCTGTTTGAAACGACTGTGCTTTTCTGAAAAGCGGATTTCGGCTGTGCTGCAGGGCTGAAAAACTGGGCTTTCTGGTTTGGTGTTTGACTATCTGGCTTTTAGGTAGGCTGGCTGCAGCTTTCGATATGGAAAATATCTGAAATACCCCTAAGGATAGTAATGACTTGTTTGATGGCATTTAATGCAATTAACAACATTTAACAACAATTGATGATTATTAATGACGACTAACGGTAGTTAACGACAAGTGATGATAACTAATGATATTTGACGACGACCAACGGTAGTTAACGTCAAGTGACGATAACTAACGACATTTGACGAGATTAGCGTATTTAATGACAAGTGACAGAATAAACATTTATTACAACAAATAATTATTAACAACAATTATTACAATGAATAAATATTACAATAAATAATTATTACAAATAATTATTAAATAAATAATTCATGCCCCTCCACTTTTTTCGGGCTTGGGACCGGCATCGGCAGTGTTAGGCATATTACTCAGATTTAGAATGTTTGTTTATTGCTCTCGGATGTTGAGTTGCACAAGATGCAATCTTGGCCCTCACGACACTTGTGCCAAAATTTTAATCGCAAATTGAATATGACAATCAATTGAGGTAAATTAGGCCTTGAGCTAAAAATAAAACCTTGCTTGTCTAATCATTCACTCCATGCAAATCATCAATTCAAAGTTTACTGATAACATAAAATTGTAATAATCGACAAGAGGATATTACAGTGACCAAAAAATCATCACAGTGAACTAAAGATAGTAGCTAAATGACTCGATAAAAATCATCACATGTACAGAACAAGCATGAATTGCATAACTCGATTAAAAACAAGTAATCTTTTAGCTCAAGACTAGATTATACTCCATTGTTGTATTCAACCTTAATTTGACATCAATACATCATCGAACATTTATCTATCAGTTTCGTCAGTATCTCCTTCCTAACAAGAGTTGCAATAATACAGTTGTCGTCTTGTACCAAGTACCATTCAGATAAACTTAACTTGTAGATAAAGAAATGAATAGACCATTTTAGCGCTTAAAGACCATTTTATGAATAACTACAGGAGTTAGCTTATGTTTAAGGAAAATTAAACAAGCTACAAGTTAGTGCAACAACATGAATGATTGTGGCATCAAACAAACTTCCATTACATGTTCCTCGTCCAGAATTGCCAATCTAGTTCATTAGCATTATGAGATCTCAGTAGTCATGCATATTCTTACTTCTAATCACAGAATCATGCAACTCCAAAACAATAAGGCTAAGGAATTACAGAAATATGTTAATGTCTTCCTATGAAGGTGCAATAACAATCAGTGAAGGCAATTACGAACAATTTTTACATAGACACAAACATTAAACATTGTAATAACAATCAGTGAAGGCAATTATGGACAATTTGTATCAATTTAGCTGTGTATGTAACAGGAACATGCATAAATGGATATAATTACAATAATAGTAGCTACTTCTGAGCAAGTTTCACTGATCCTCTAGATATCAAGTACACCTTACCAAACTCAATTAGGTCATAAAACTGATCAAGCACTAAATTGAAGCATGTTGCACGAATTTTTCCACCATGTGAATCAAGGAGATCAATAAGTTCCATTGACATTTCCATGCCAAGAACTGTCAATAAGTTGATCCTGCAATAAATAGGAGTAGCAATTGACGAAGAGGATGGAGGCTTGCCTGGTGAGCGCGACAAATGAGGTTGAGGTCATGCTTGTTCAATAACTCGACGACCTTGTCAGCACTGAAGGTGAAGGAGATGCCACGGTTGTTCTTGCCCCATCCGGAGCTGTCGCGGTCGGGGTCAGACTAGAGGAGGTCGCAGAGGAGGCCCTGGTCGGGGATGTTGATAGGGCGCGGGATCTCGCTGATCTGGTCGAGGCTGTCAACGTCGGGGGAGAGGCAGCCGTGCATGCAGAGGATCTTGTCGTCGATGGCGGCGGTGACGGGGAGGTAGTTGAAGCAGTCGGTGAAGAGCTTCCAGAGGTGGACGCTGAAGCGACGCTTGCACTCATCGTAGAAGCCGTAGATGTGGATGATGGATGCGCACTCATGGTTGCCCGGGGGAGGAGGCCAGAGGCGAGGCAGAGGTGTCCAGCTCTGGGCGGGGGAGAAGGTGGTGGCGGCTCGGGGGGAGGAGGAGGGGGAGTGCAACGAGGGTGAAAGTAGGGGCAGGAGAAGGGAGTTGAGCGTGCGTGCGTGGGGGCGGCGACCAATCGGGGTTATATGAGATGGCATTTCGTAGGTAATTACCCCTGAACTTCCGGGATAATTCAGGAGTGGAGGCTGTGGGAAGACGCAGAAGCACCCCATGGGCGGCTTTGGGCTTCGGGCTTTCTCACGTTGTATGAGAAAGCGGCTTCGGTGAAAGCAGCTATGAAAAATCGGCCGTTTGGAACGGCTTTTGGTTTTTCTGGACGAAAGCTGGAAGCCAAAGCTGTTCCAAACGGGACCTAAGAGTCTAAGAATACTAGCTAGCTAGTGGAGCTTTTGGCGTGGTCAATCGTGTGGGACCTATGCCAGTCCCACCCGGCCACAACTAATTACCCAAGCCACTGGAGGATTGGGCATGCAGCATGCAGTTTTGTCAAATACTCCCTCCCTAGAAGAATGTCGTTTTGGGTTTGTGTAGTCAAACTTTCTAAATTTTGATTATTGATATTTTTTAAAATATTTAAATTGAATATTTAATTATTTTTAGGAATTCTCTGAATTTTTAAAGTTTTTCCCTAATTATTTTAAAGCCAAAATATTTTTTTTGCAAAATTAATTACCAATGATGAGTTGAAACAATTTTATTAAGTTCAAAATGATTTAAGGAATTCCTGTGTATTTTTCTAGAATTTTTGGACTTTATTTACTATTTTCTAAAAACCTAAATGAATTAATTCAATTTCCGTAATTCAGAAATCTTCAAAATTCTGAAAAATCTTTTGGGCTGAATCTCCCGCGGCCCATTCTTGTTCCCTTCCACGGCCCGTCTTCTCGACCCACTTAACCCGCAACCTGGTCCGCCCCGCGCCTCGCCCTCGCCGACAGGCAGTCCCCACCTGTCGGCCTCACCTCCCCCGTCAACTTCCTCCGTTGGGAGCCCATGCCGAGCCGCGTCCGCGCTGCGTCACGGTAGTCGAAAATTCATTATCGTTGGCGCATTTTGCTCCCCTTTCTTCCCTGTTTTTCACGCACATTAAATGCCCCATACCGTCGCTGTCAATCCCGCACTTGCCCTTCTCTCCCCGCGAATCCTGCCGACCGTGCCATGCCCCGCACCCAGAGCTTCTCCGCGCGCCCATGCCGTCGAACCCCCAATACTCCACCCCTTGCCCTATAAAGGGAAGCACCCGGAGCCCCTCGCCTTCCTCTCTCTTTTCCCCCATTTCTCCTTCTCTCTCTCGCCTTCGTTTGCTGGATTTTTGAGCTCCAAGTGCTTCGACCAAAGCTCTCGCCGCCATTGAAGGTCTTCCGCTGCCTCCGTCCCCACTGATGGCTTCACACAGTCGGGCTCTACACCGTGCTCGCACCCATGCCCTCCGAGAGCCGCCAGAGCCCTAGCGCCACTGTAAGCCACATCTCGCCGCTGCCACTCTTCCTCGCTGCCGGCAATTTCTCCCCGCTTTGTCGCTGCGAAGAGGAGCTTCAGGTTTAGAGCGTCTCCCTCAAAATTTTGGCACCACCTGCTGGGCTCGCCGTGATGCGTATCGCCGGTGAGCCTGCGCACTCAAGCCGCCGCCGTCTGCCGCACTGACGTGGCCGCCACCTGGCGCACACGTCATGGCCACCAGGCGCCACCTCAGCCCCTGTGCTGGCGTGTTGTGCCCGTGTGGTAAGGCCCTGTGTCCGTGAGCCCGGTCCACCGCAAACCCGGGTGCGCTCGTGGACCCAGTCCATGGATGTGGGGCCCACACGTCAGTGATTCAAGCTATTTCCTTTTGAAAAATAATTTTGGCCGAAATTAAATTCCCTCGCTGACGTCAGCATGACGCAATAATTATTTTTTCCTTTAGAAAATTAATTCTAGAAATTTTTTTTTCCAAAAATCCCATTTTTATCATTTTATGTATTTTCAAACTTCCGAGAGCCCGTTCTCCTTCGTTCGAGCTCAGTTGGGGTTTTCCCAAGCCCCGCATCGCTCTATCTCAACCACCTCAGTGCGAGAAATTCCAGTATCCTTTATCCAAAGCACCTGTGCCAGCTCAACGCCCAAGCAACCCCGGCTTCCGCAACACATCTCCTGGTAGCCAGTTTCAGAAGAAGGCGCCTACCTCAACTGCAGGAATTACTTGCTTCCATTGCAATGAGTTGGGGCACTATGCCAATAAGTACCCGAAGAAGCAGCAACCAACAACCCCAGATAGACCAAGTCAGGGAGTTCCAACCCCTGGCATCACTCTAGTTGTTAAGCCATCAGTTTAGTTCATGAAGGGACATGTGAATCACGTCACAATAGAAGAAGCTCAGACTGCACCAAATGTGGTCCTTGGTACGTTCCTTATCAATTCATTACTAGCATCAGTTTTATTCTATCCAGGAGCTTCACATTCTTTTGTTTCAAATAAGTTTGTAGGAAAACATGGGTTATCTATCTCTCCTTTAGTTAACCCTATGTTAATATATTCTCTGAGCTCGGAAATGAGGACTAGCTCCCTATGCCCAAACGTTACCTTGGAAATATCAGGAGCACCCTTCGTAGCAGACTTAATAGTCTTGCACTCCCAAGGATTGGATGTGATTCTCGGAATGGATTGGTTAGCCAAGAATCAAGGCTAGATAGACTATGCCAATAGGTGTATCATCCTCACGAATGAGCAAAGAATTAAAGTAGAATTCAGACATGAGACCTTTGTTAGAGAAAGTCTTATGCTGACCAGTTTGAAGGAAGTAAAGTTAGAAGACATACCAGTGGTACAAGAAAACCCAGATGTATTTCCTAAAGAATTACCTGGTATGCCACCAGATAGGGACATTATGTTCTTAATTGACCTAGTCCCAGGGACGACACAAATTTCAAAGAGACCCTACATAATGTCCACAAATGAATTAGCAAAATTGAAGAAACAGATCGAAGAATTGCAAGACAAGGGTTATATTCAGCTAAGCTCATCACCTTAGGGAGCACAAGTACTATTTTTCAAAAAGAAGGAAAACAATATGAGGATGTGTGCGGATTATAGATCACTCAATGAAGTCACAATCAAGAATAAGTATCCGTTACCCAGATTGACGATCTCTTTGATCAATTGAAAGGAGCAACTGTTTTCTCCAAGATTGATATAAGATCTGGTTATCACCAGCTGAAGATCAACCATAAGACATACCAAAGACTGCTTTCACCAAAAGATATGGACTGTATGAGCTTACAGTAATGTCATTTGGTTTGACGAATGCACACGCTTATTTCATGAATACGATGAATAAAGTATTTGTGGAATTCTTGAATAAGTTTGTGGTTGTATTCATTGACGACATTCTCATCTACTCAAAGGATGAAGAAGAGCATGAGAACTATCTCAAGACTGTTTTGGAAAGACTCAGGAAACAACAGCTCTATGCCAAATTTAGTAAGAGTGAATTTTGGCTAAGCCAAGAAGCTTTTCTCGGACACATCGTGTCAGCAGGAGGAGTTGCAGTAGATCTCACCTAAGTTGAAGCTGTAATGGATTGGAAGCAACCCAAGTCCGTCAAAACTCCTCGGTTTATCTGGTTATTACCGAAGGTTTCTCCAAAATCGCTAAACCTATGACTCAACTTTTGAAGAAAGAGAAAAAGTTTGATTGGACCGATGCTTGTGAGCAAAGTTTTCAGGAGTTCAAGAAAAGTTTAGTATCTGCATCGTGTTGACTTTGCCTGACTTCCTTAAGGACTTTGAGGTTTGTTGTGACGCCTCTCGTTAGGGCCTTCAATGTGTTCTGACGGAGGAAGGAAAAGTTGTGACTAATGTATCTCACCAATTAAAGCCTCATGAAGGGAATTACCTGACGTATGACTTGGAGTTAGCCGTAATTGTGCATTGTGATACATCGGAATCGAATCGGGTAATTATACTATCAGCCGGGAGAAGAAAGGGCAAAGAAAGGAGTACAAATTCTGAAACAAGAAGGGGTTTTCCACTTTATTTCGACAACTTGGGCCCTGAGCTGCAGCCCAGGAGGGGACCAAGAGGGGGCCGGACATTAGGGGGGATCCCCCTCCCCAAAACCCTAAAATCCCTCCCCTCCTCCCCTCTTTCCCCCATTGAGCCGCCACCCCCTCCCTTGCTGTGCGCCACCCCCACCTCTCCCCTGCGCCTCTGTTGCTCGTCAGATTTGGGTATGTTGTGTTCATTTTCTGACCTGATCACCTCTTAGAAAGTTGTAGGTCTCGTATTTATATTTCTTTTGGCACTGAGATCATCTGATTTGGACGTACGGTTTAGGAGTTATGGTAGTTTTACCGCGACTGTCCAGGAGGGTTGACTTGAATTGACAGATTGTCTTGTCTGGCTAATTTGAATTTTTAGAAGCCTAATCAGAAATACATCCCAAAATGAATGTTGTAGATAATTCTGTAAGCTTTCCAAGCTGATAAATAATATATTTTTAGAGTTTCAATCAAAAGTTATGCAAGTTTTACCATCGCTGTTTTCTGTCTGTCAGATTGTTAGGACATAGATCTTCACCTGAACATTAGGACTAGTAGGAGACCGAATCAGGGGACTTGCCCAACTAGACTATTGTAGCTGGTTTTGTCATGATTCCATAGAGCCCAATATCACCCTGTTCCGAGTTGCGTAGCAAAAGTTATGGTAGTTGTGGTGCTCTGTCCAGAGAACCCGACGTAAAAATTGATATTCTGTAGATTGGCTTGGTAGGGGTAGTTTATGGCAGAATCATAAGGGCTTCCCAACTAAGTTTATTTAGGTAATTTAATTACCTTTCCATAAAGTCTGAGAACACGTAATTTAGATTCCGGTAGTGAAAGTTATGAATTTTATAAGTTGATTGTCCACTGAGGGGGCAGATCGACGTTTAGGATTTGGGGTTGGAATCGAGTTAGACCCTTTCGCAAGTTCGAGTAGGTTGTTATATTTTTTTGCTTTGACCCGCTGCTGTCACCTTAGTGTGCGTTAACTATTTATTCAGGTGGTGGACGGGTCCCGGGGGCAGCGCCTTCTGCACGTCCCACGTTCTCTCGCGGTTAAGGCAAGTGTGATCATGGTTATATTAGATATTATCGAATGACTTGACCGATATATTATATGGTTATTTATATTGTTCATAATTGATTTGGTGATATGTCTGGTAATGAGCATGAACTCTATTGTTACGAGTTACGTGTTTATCATGGTTGCTTTGAAAGTTGGAAGGACTATGTTTGTGAGGTTTGTAGTATAAGTAGGATATTCATATGCAATGTTGTTATGGATGTATATTGTTACCAAATGGAGAATTCATACATATGCATCATGTAGTTATTGAAGTCTTGGTCATGTGTTGATCAAGCCAGAGTTGGGTCCCCGTCATGTTGGTGACGGGCAATAGGTCCCCATGCTTGAAGAGCATGGGCAAAGGTCCTCATACTTGCAAAGTATGGGCAAAGGTCCCTGTGCCAGATGGCACAGGCATGGGTGTGTATCGACGGATGCGCACTTTGCATTACCGGTAAAATGCAAAAAGACAAAGAGCATAAAGAGCATATAAGCAGGTTGCATGTCATGTGAATGTGGTTTATTCGGTGAATAGATTTGTGATATATAATTGATGGGTTTCTTTCTTATACTGTTGTTACCAATTATTATACTTGCTGAGTCTTTGGACTCACCTCTTGTTGTTTGTTGTGTTTTAGGTACCTGTATGAGATCGACATGCATGGGAGAAAGGAAGGGCTAGAGTAGTTGCCCGCTCGCACTATATACACACATAAGAATAAAAGGAAAATTAATTCAGTAGATGGATGAATTATCTAAAATTCTACTTATGATCATTACTTGATTGGATTAGACTGTAATAAAAGAGTTTAAAAATTGGATAATTATGATATACTTTCAGGTGTCTATTTGATAAAGATGAATAACCTATGTGGGTTATGTTTGGATCATTTTTTTAAAGTAGACTACCTTTTGTTATATTTGCTTGTGGGAACCTCCAATATAGTAATTATACAAAGGAGGTTCTGCCGGAATTTGGTAAAGTATTTTAGTTAATTATGTTTATCTTGTTATTTTAGTAGCATTCCAAGCTCATGTTGGGCTGGGGTGTTACAGTTGGTATCAGAGTATCAACCTTCGCTGCATGGGCGTGTGCGGGACAGGGGCGCGGGCATATGGCGCATGGTACATGTGGGCCCGGAGTGGACACATGGCATGGCATATGTGCAAGATTGACGACGGGCGTGTACCGAGGGGTGGTTCAGGCATTTGCCACGATCAAGATATCGCCGAGAGCGTCAGCCCTTTAGGGGGGGTGAATGTAATACCCGGCCTGCTCGTAGCATGGCCATGTGGCCCATGAGGAGTTGTGTGGTGGGATTAGTCCCACATTGCTTGTCTCAAGTGAGTTGTAGTAGTATATAATGCCTGTTGAATCCAAACATAGCACCTCCGGGTTAGCCCTTTTACACGAAGCGAGGACGAAAGTGTAAGTGAGGTGCTATGCGTGTGCGGGTCCGCCCCACAGTGGGCTGGGTATTGAGCCGATTTTGGGTCAGGGTGTTACACCAATGCTTTCTTGTGTCAACGAACTTGCAACAGAAAACTCTCGTTATTCAAACTATCAAACGAGTAAATGAGTCGCTTTTTTTCAATAAGACAGACGGAACAACCATGGAGATAACAATATTGCCAATTGTCGAAGATCACCAGTAGTAAAAGCAACTCAACAATTGAAAAATAATAATGGTTTTAGAGAACCATTAAATAACCATTGAATCTCATCAACTACCATGAATTGTTTTTTGAACCCAAGAGAAATTTAGCAACACTACCGGACAAGATTTTGTCAAATTCAGAAATCAAGGAAAAGAAGAACTTTCTAAAGCACCCCAAAAGAAATATGCAAGGTCAATGCACATGCTTAATAAAGAACTTACAAAAGAAATCTTCCACTGCCAGAAATTCAAAGCGAACAAAAGAGCTACATTTTCCAACAGGGGTAAAACAAAACTTCCGTGAAAAGAGAAATCTTGTAACGTGACTAAGCTCATGTGGAGCAGAAATATCACAATAATCAAAGGAACAAATATTGTTTCAAAGAACGATTAGGGACCCATTAGAGCTTGCCCACTTCACTATAACCCTACATTCAAAAGAAATTCATCAACTGCCAGAACTACAACCAGGAAACCAGATATAAGATCAAGAAAGACAATAACTTCATCAAGGAACTCGCGCTGAACACATAACTACGGAATGGGGTAAGTACTCCTCTATTTTCATACCAAGAGCAGTGGTGTAGCCTGACAAAACCCAGGACAACAACCACGAACTTAACTTCTCAACGTCCATTACTAATACACATAACTAATATAATTAATTATGAATATATAGGATCATCTCATGACAATCATAGAATAAACTCATAAATATAGGATATCACATCATATCATAGATTGATAATAACATAGCTCAAAACAATTCAACAAAGGCTCATTAATCGAGTCACATCAATGGAAATACAGAAGCAATGAATTCCCCATCCCTTCCTACTGTGCACAGTGTGTCTTTTTAATTCTTTGTTTACCACGGACCTAAAGCCCGCTCTGATACCAACTGTAACACCCTGGCTATTCGAAAGCCAAGATGTCACCTAAAAGAACTAATAAATACCAAGTATGTACAACAAAGTCGAGTTAAACAAGCTTAAATAACCAAATTCCATAAGGATCAACGATAAACGATAACAGTTTCATGAGAAGTAATAGAAACATTCATAAAAAAATGTACGACGGGCGAAACCAAAATTGGATTATTACAATTTGGAAATTTAACAAATAGTTTACATGAATGAAAAATAACAATATTATTTCTTATTTGATAAAGGTGATGTGTAGCGTGCTGGACTACCCCTCAAAAGATCTTGCCTTCCTCCTCATTTACCTAAATAAAACACACAAAGCAAGGATGAGCCAAAGACTCAGCAAGTACTCTAACAGACAACAGAAACATTAAGCGAACAAAACAAATCACAATCTGCTTGTGAAAAATATCTCTGAACACATATGGATATGAATGAAATGGATTAATGCAATGAAGAAATGGACTGCTCACAACTTATACCGGTATAGTGAGTGACACACCCGTCGGTGTTCACTTAAGCCCGTACTTAACAAAGTACCGGGACCTCAAATACCGTATGAAGAACGTTTCATACGGGTGTCCAACATTGCCCACATTGGAATGGTGGGTCTTACGTGCCCATTCTGAAATTGATGGGACTTAACAAATTTCCACTCCCGTGGTTCAATTGAATCGATGCATGAACATAATGCCTTTTCATGAAATGAATGTCTATCACACATCAGTAGAGAGAACACATGGTATACAAATAAACTCATGAAAACAAGTCTAGTGGTACAATCACAAGCAATAACGTCATTGAATAATAACGGACAGGGTACTTGCCTTCCGCGCTGTGACGTGTTAGGAGGCAACAACGGTGTTCCTCCACTCACTGCCCCACCGCCTACACAGATAATTAATCGAAATAAGACTAACAAGATATGACGTGCTACAAGCGTTTTACCAAAACCCTCTAACTAACCAAACATAAACAATGGCTCAAAATGACGTCCTAACTAATCAGCCCAATTTCAGCCTTCTTATCAGCAGTACGAGAAAAATCGTAATTAAATATATGTGACTCATAATGACTTGAAACCAGTGCTCAAATACTCTTAACGCACCAGGCTACAAAATTATAGTTGGTGGGGTTCTTTGATTCGGCCAAACCAGTGGCCTAAACAACAGTGGAAAACAACTGACAGACATTTGTCTAGATTGCAGAACAGTAGCAAAGAAAATGATGTAACTTTCAATATAATGATCCAATTGAGATGATCTTTATCAACTTGGAAATATAATTTAAGGGGCTACAATAACCTATTTGGGTGGAGGTTCTGAATCTGATTCTAACTAGATCAAAACCGAGGAACAAACCGACAGTCCCCAGATCAAAGACAGACAGAGCAGCAGACGGTTAAAAATTCATATCTCCTTAAATGTAAGGCAGAATCTCATGATCTTGGTGCCAAAAGAAAGCTGATGACCTGAAGAACAAAACTCTAGCAGACGAAAACCCTGAGATTCGGCCTCTAAAGGGTCGAAACTGGGCGCGCAAGGTGATGGATGTGTTCTGGAATCTCCAGAACAAGAACCGATTTAGATCTAATCAACCATTAAGAAATCAAATCGAATCAAATTACGACTTGGATCATTCGTTACCCTTTAAGACTCGTTGGGAGATATGGATCCACCTTCCGAAGATCTCCCTCCCTTCTCCTCCCTTCCCTCTCCAAGGGCCGGCCACAAGATCGCCGGCGAACGGCTGGTGGCGCCGGCGGAAGGAGACGACTTCGGAGGAGAGCTTGGGGCGACGCCGGGGATCACCACAGCAGCGAGACGCCATCAAGGAGTAGCAAGGGACACTGGGGAGGAGGAGCATGGAGGTGGCGGCTCTAGGGAGGAGAGGAGGGAGTGGGGGAGGCGGCTAGGGTTGGGCGCTTCCTCCCCCTTGGCCCCTGGGTGCCCCCTCTTGGGCCACTGGGCGCGGTTCATGACCCAGTTGTCGATTTTGCGAAAACCCCATCTCCCATAAAAAATCTAATTCTTTAAATTCTTTTTTTCATCCCCGACTTCTTTTAAAATCTCCCTATTCGAATCCAGGTATTACATGCTACATATTCAACCTAAGTAGTGGAAAGTGCAACATACAACTGTTTCCTAGAAGCCCAAGAAACAAGAGATGTGCCTAAAAAGTGATATATGCCAAAAGTACTCTTTCTATCAATTCTACAACTCTCAAAATTCGCATCTGAATAAGCTCTAAGATTAAGCCAAGATGAAGAAGAATACCATAGATCAAATTCTAAAGTTGACTGAAGATACTTGAAAATGTGCTTAACTGCCTGATGATGTGAAACACGTGGGGAAGCTTGAAAGCGAGCACAAAGACATACAACAAAGTGAATGTCTGGCCTTAAAGCAGTGAGATACAGAAGTGAACCAATCATGCTTCTGTATTCTTTTTTATCAACAGGCTCTTCATCCTCGTCAGAGTCTAACACTACTGTGGAGACTGGTTTACTTGTCCCCATATCGAAGCGATAAAGGAGATCCTTAGTGTACTTGGTTTGATAAACAAAAAATACCCAGCTTTGATTGCATGATCTGAAAGCGTAGAAAAAATGTGAGTTCTCCCATCATGCTCATCTCAAATTCCTTGCTCATAGTATCTGAAAACTTGAAAACAAGAGCATGAGAAGAAACACCAAAGATGATATCATCCGCATAAATCTGAATGAGTAAAAGATCATTACCATGCTTGAGAGTAAACACTGTTTTATCTACCTTGCCCATTAGAAAATTATTTTTAAGCAAATATGATTTAAGCCTATCATACTATGCTCTAAGTGCTTGTTTTGAACCATATAAAGTTTTAGACAGTTTGTAGATATGATCATGAAATTTAGGATTATCAAAACCATATGGTTATCTTACATACACTTCTTCCTCAATATGGCTATTTAGAAAAGCGCTCTTAACATTCATTTGATACAACCTGAAACTCTTAGATGCATCAAATGCTAAAAGGATTCTAATGGCTTCTAATCGAGCAACAGAAGTAAAATTTTCACCAAAAATCAAGACTTTCTACCTGGGTAAATCCCTGAGCCACAAGTCTAGCTTTATTTCAAACAACAACACCATCCTCACTTTGTTTATTCTTAAAAACTCATTTAGTTCCAATAATATTATAACCAAGAGGAGGTGAAATTAAAGTCCAGACTTTATTATGCTCAAAATTTTCTAATTTAAAGCATGATTTACATCTTGGGGTTCAAACGAGGAAACAAAAGCAACATGAGTATATGAGGTATCGGAGTTATACCTGTTACAAGAACTCTCTCATCTAACTCACCAATAATTTGTTCAGGAGGATGACGTCGTTGAATATGCAGAGGAGCCCGAGGTGTCGTTGATGACATAGGTGTAGCAGTAGTGGCCTCTACCTCATTAGAGGTAGGATCAGAGCCACTAGTTGTAGACTCTATCGGTGTAGATAAGTGTGTCAAAGTGTGAATCGGGGTTACCCTTTCATCGTCGTCAGAGTCATAGAAGATGTCTTCGGGTGCGTTATTTTCCTGTATACCTGCATATTCAGGTCTAGTACCAGGACTAGCCTCACCAAAAGTGACCTCACATGTTTCAATAATTTTGTTAGTTTCTAAGTTGAATACACGATAACCTCGAGTGTGAGCTGCATATCTAAGAAAAATACCATATGAGGATCTAGATTCAAATTTATCAAGATTTTCATATTTAAGAATAAAACATCGACATCCAAACACTCTCAACTGAGAAATTTTAGGAGAATAACCAAAACGAAGTTCATACGAAGTCTTATGCAATTTAGCTCGCAAAAATACTCTATTAAAAATATAGCAAGTAGTAGAAATAGCTTCAGCCCAAAACTTCCTAGTAGTAGCATGTTCATTAAACATCGTTCTAGCCATCTCAACCAAAATTCTATTTTTACGTTCTACAACACCGTTCTGTTGAGGCACACGAGCTGAAGAGAATTGATGATCTAAACCTTTTTCAGTACAAAAAGAAGTAAATGATGAGTTTTTGAATTTAGTTCCATTATCACTTCTAATTGCTCTAAGTGCCCCTAGTAGTTCGGTGGCAAGTCTAAGGGCAAGTTCTCTAAAGTGATCAAAAACTTCATCCTTAGATGGCATGAAAAAGACCCAACAGTATCTAGAGTAATCATCAACAATAACAAGAATATACCATTTACCTCCAGTTGACTGAACTCTAGCAGGACCTACAGTGTCCATGTGCAAGAATTGACCAGGTGCATCAGTCATAACAAGTGTGAGAGGAGGATGTGATGCAGATATCATCTTACCGTGACGACAAGATGAACAAACAAAATCCATTGATATTTCAATTTTAAGATTAGGCAATCCTCTAACAAGATCCATATTACTTATACGAGCAAGATGATCAAAACTAATATGACCTAGTGTACGGTGCCAGTGAAGTAAATCCTTAGAAACAGATGAAACAAGACACATAAGATCAGAGGATGATAAATATGAAAAGTCATCCTTAAACAAACGACAAACTCGAATAAGTTTGCATATTAGATCGCTAGATGAATCTAATATGCAGCATGAATGCTTTTTAAAGCTCACTTCAAGATTATCGCCTATCAACTGTGAAATTGAAAGCAAATTATAGCTCAAATTACTGACAAGAGCAACATTTTTTAAAATGAATTTATCGTTGACGCGCACAATACCTTTTGCAAGAACTCATCCTTGAGCATTGTCCCCAAAAGTAATCATTTCATCACCGGTGGCATGAGTGAGGGAGGAGAACCATCGAGAGTCTCCGGTCATGCGACGAGAGCAACCAGAGTCAATGAACCATATGTTCGCCTTCCGCTTGCGATGAGCCTACAAAGCACGAACAATCATCCGTATCTTAGTACTGGGGTTAGAGAATAAAGTTTTAGGTAACCAGTACTGAGATGCGCGATGAACAGAAGCAAAAGCATGCATAGAAAAAGAATTTTGATATTTTGGGTACTGCCGGTCAGACTGCAATTTATGTGTTGGTCTGACCGCTGGCTGGTATGACCACGTGATAGAAGCCAGTCGCATCGGTCTAGTCGTGGAAACTCCCAAACCCGCAGAAGATTGTTTAGAAGGAGCAAAGTGATGATAAGGAGTTTGAGCAAACTCCACTCTAGTATGAGAAATCTTCCTTAACCTACCTTTCTTTCCTTATCCAGTCTTTCTTTTCTTTCTTTGCTTTTCGAAAGCAAAACTGAACCAAATGACCCTCTCTGCCATAATGAGTGCATCTATACATATCTTGATGAGAAGTTGTATCTATTGCCTTTACATCACGCACTTTGATAGATGGTCCTTTGCAATACTAGCTAATTTAAAAATAATTTATTTTGGTTCAGATTCTACTTCATATTTTTCAGGTTCAAGAAACTTAACAACCTTAGGAGGATTATTCTTGGTATGCTCAACAAAATTAAATCCTAGACCCTGATGTTTAACACTCACTTTTGACTTGTCTAGTATCATATTCAATTTTTTCTTGCCAAAGGAAAATCTTTCTAAAGTGTCCTTGAGATACTCATTGTGTTTAGCTAGAGTTAGACAAGTTGTGCATTTAATAGATTCATTCACAAGTTTCTTAGAAGTACTAGACTGACCCAATTTTTATTTTTCAGTAAAATTATTAAGTTGTCTAGTCAAAGCTTCAACTTCTATAGTAAGTTTAGGACAGTTAGAGCAAGAAGATATCTCATGATAAAGCATCTTTTGAATTATTTCCTGAGATGAATTAAATCTAGCTTCTAGCAATCCACAATTTGAGCAAGTTTGAGTTTGAGTATTTAAAATACTTATCTCTAAACATGTAGAACAACTAAACTTGAGCTTTTCAATCTCATCATTTGCCAGTTTGAACTTTTCCTCACAGGATTCATGAGCCAACCTTAAATCATCAAATTTAGTATTTACATTCTTAAGTTGAACCAAGTTTGATGCATTCATTGACCTAGCAGTCTTCAACTCAGAATGTAAAACTTGACAAGACTCATAAGATTCTTTATCGGGAGTAACAACTCTAAGTCTATTGATTTCAGAAGTTAAGCTTTCAACAAGATAATTATTTTCTTTTCGTTTCTTTTTTGTCTTTTTCAATTCAATAGCAAGTTTAATCAAACCATCTTCAAGCTCATCATATGATGTTCTTACCTCATCGGGATCACTGTCATCGTTGCTGTCGTTTCTTGCTATGGAGCACATGTCCGTGAAGTCGTCGTTGTTCTTCTTCTTACTTTTAGCATCATCATTGTCGACGATCAAATCGCCGATCTTATGAACATATAAATGAAAAGAGGAAAAATGTGTGTGACTTCAGGGAGTGGATCTGACTTGCTCTTTATTGCTATGAACTCACGATTACAAACACAGAGTATCTAAAACACAACACTTTGCTAAGTCTTGCTTGATGTCTTCGCTCTCTCGATGTTACGTGTTCATGCGTCTCGTTGTCCCTCTCTTCCGCCTTCTATGGTCCCTTTAAATACTTGATGAAGCGGTGGCGCTTATCCCACGAAGAGACATCCGTTGAGGAGCGACACGTCAGTCGGAAGAAATGGCGGTTGAGCGGTTCTACTAATGCAGAGGCGATTGGTGAAGATGTCAAGCGTTTGGCGGTTAATGATTTAGGAGACGTTAATTCATCAACCGTGATAGTGTTGTAATTATGTGGAATATGAAACACGTGATTCATTCATCACATAGTGAGTGGCGTGGTCGGAGACTCGACCCAGACGCCTGTTCATAGCTTCACGAGCACTTACAGTCGTGGACTAGGTTTGAGACTTAGTCAGGCAGGTATTTATTATATAACTTCCGTAATACCTTCGACCAGTTAGGTCGGTGGTCTTAGAAGTTACGACCACGAAGACGTATGGTCTTTATCATATATTAGGATAATATATGAATATTTTAATCCTCAACAATCATTGTCGTGGTTGTCGTCATCGCTCGCTCTCCGTCTCCTGTTGCCTGCTCCCGCACTCGCTGTTGCTCTCCTTCCCGCCCTCCCTCTCCGACCCTCCCTCCTTCCTGCACTCGTTGGTACCAGAGATTTTTGGTGGGTTTGTTGATGTTGCGCCCCTTGTAAAAAATATTACAACCGTGAAAAAAATATTACACACGGGGAAAAAATGTTGCATATGAATTTATGAGATGTTGCATCTTTTTTTATATATGTTGGCGTCCACCAGATGTTTGTGTGTGTTTGATTCTGAGAATGCTTGTGTTGTTTGATTATGAGAATGTTTGTTTGATTGATTTTGAGATTTTGAGGTAATATTGTATATGATTGTTTGATATGTTGCAATGCCGGCACTCACACTAGTGCAGAAAAATAGTTAGTCCCTGGTTGAGCAAGCAATCACTCCAGGACAACGACAGATCTAGAATGCCAGTGTACTGTTAGCAATTTACATTTCTATGTACAGGGCGGAGGCAGCGTCGGCCCAGACCTCGGCCAGTCCGGTGCATTTCGGCCCAATACGATATTTCAATTGGTATTTTATACTTCTTATTTTAATTTTTAATATGTATTTTTCGTTGGGTCTCGGGTCATTATCGGAAGATCCATGGCCCAGTTTCCTGGCTATGTACGTACTTCGTGCATTAGGGTTCATCATCCATGTATGTATATAACTATATATGTCGTGCTGATTGGGTACACAAATTAAGAGCGCTTATGACACAGCAAGTTAGCAGATAATGAGCTTTACCATGTGGTCCACATGTCCAAACTCCGAAGTGATGTAAGTATATACGGCTAAACTGCGCTACTGAGAACATCAATTAATCTCGTAGCAATATATGCAGTAGAACTTGCAACGCTTCCAATACTACGTACTCCATTTTTTATATGCTGACATGATTGTGTTCCCATATGTTTCGAACATCTACATTGCACTACACGCACTAACAAAGTAACACAAAATTAATCAACTTGTACTCTCCTAACCATGTTTCACCTATCCATATGTTAAGCAGCTTGCAAAAAACGATGAAGATAGAAACTACGCAAATCAAGAAATTCGAAGGACAAGACATTTACTTACCTACATTGAGGTCGTTTCACCATGCTCCATCATTCTTGCCCTGCTCCTTGATCTGCAGTTTGCCGGTATCACTTGACATGCACTCGAACTTACATATACATGGTATCAAGACTTGGTATAACTACAGGAGTCTGGCTAGCTCTCACCTGTTAGGTTTTCTTCAAATCCTATGTTTATTTTGTGGAGGCTTTTCAATCTACTCTCTATTCCTATGTCTTTTTTGTTATGTCGCTCACAATTGCATAATGATACTAGAGGGTAGGGACCTATTTATGACTCCACTTCCAGGTGTTACAAAGTGACCCATCTGTTTCCGGTGCACCGTGAGACTCTTAAATCATATCACCAACCACGATCAAACATGCATGCCAGTTTTATGAGTCTAAAATATATTAGTCCCTAGCACACATGTGTGAGTCATGCGCCACGATCAGATTGTTTACGAGATCAATTCCAATATAATTATGTGGGTCAACAGCCTGCAGAGCCGATCTTGCAAAAAAATTCCAGCTATTCCGCCCTGTGCTATATTCGGATTAATCATACGCATGCATATTAAATTTCGATGGACTCGATCTCAATAAATATGTCTACCACATTCGAGTACAACCGTCTTCAACACCTCGAGTATTAATTACTCTAGTTAAATTCCGCGTCAGAATATTCTCTATCACATACATCAATAATATGAGCAATTCCACATTGAGTTAAAACATACAATAACCACAATAAATATTGAAATCCACATAAATATCCAACATCTCCCACTTGGTGAAATATTTCAATCAATAAACTGAAGTCCCATGTCTTTAACATGCTTAGAAAATAATTCCTGACCAACTGGCTTAGTCAGTGGATCTGCAACCATATCAATGCTAGGCAAATAAACTAAACGAACATACTTGAGTCTATTTATTACATTACGAATTAATATAGTGATACCTTCCTTCAATGTGTTTACTTTTACTATGAAATTTAGGATCCTTCGAGACCTTGATCGCTGTCTGATTATCACATAAAATAGTGACAGGTTGTGATGCACTTTCCATGACCTTAAGTCATGCAAGAAATTACCTTAGTCATATACATTCCTTTGTTGCTTCAGATGCAGCAATATATTCAACTTCCATGGAGGAAAGATCAACTGAATCCTATTTCCTACTGGACCAAGAAATAACACCTCCCGCCAAAGTAAATAGATAACCAGAAGTTGATTTTTGGTCATCCGGGTCCCCTTGCCAATCAGAATCAGTATAACCCAGCAGCTGAAGATTATGACCATTAAAACATAATGAATAATCCATAGTTCCTTTGACATAACGCAATACATATTTGATTTGTTTTCAGTGCTTTTTCCCAGAATTCTTTTGATATATACTAAGAATTCCAATTGCATGGCTAAGGTCAAGTCGTGTAAATAACATAGCATACATAATACATCCCAAAGCTAAAGAATAAGGAATATCATTCATTTTAGCTTTATCCTCATGGGTTTTTGGACATAATTCCTCACTGAGTTTAATTCCCTTCACAATAGGTACATTAACAGATTTGTTGTTTTTCATAGAAAATCATTTTAAAACGCTTCGAAAGTATACCTTTTGGGACAACCCAAGAATCCTTGTAAGCTTCCACTTCTATCAATGTATTTATATTATTAGAAGCAATGAGAATATCATCAACATATAAAGACAGTAAGTCAAAATAATTATGCATAACTTTTGTATATATACACAATGATCACCTTCCGTCATTGAAAAACCATATAATGTGATAGCATTATAAAAAAGAATATACCATTGACGTGAAGCTAGTTTAAGACCATAAATTGATCTATTCAACTTACTAACCTTATTTTTATTTCTTTTTTCTCCAAAACCTTACGGTTGTCTCGTATATATTTCCTCCTCTAAAAGACCATTAAGAAAAGCCATTTTAATATCCATTTGGTGGTGTTCAAGGTCAAAATAAGCCATTAAAGCACTAATAATATGAATTGAAGTAAATTTTGCAACATGAGAAAAAGTTTCCACAAAGTCAACACCTTCCCTTTGTGTAAAGCCTTTAGCAACAAGCCTGGCTTTATATTTTTTTTCACTAAACCTGCTGCATTAAATTTCCTTTTAAAAATCCATTTACAACCTATGGGTTTATGGTTGTTTGGTAGATCACCAAGTTCCCAAACTTTATTCCTTTTCATCGAGTTTAATTCTTCCCGCATTGCTTCCACCCATAGTTTTGAATGTGAGCAGCTTATTGCTTCTTTATAAATCTTTGGTTCTTCCTCTAAATCTGAAATTTTAGAGTGAACTTCCCCCAAGTACAAGTAATAATCATCTAGATATTGGGGTATACTAAAATTCCTCCCACTGCTCCTAAGTATGTTAGTGTTGGGAGTTAGGTTTGCATTTTTTTTCTGGAGTTGAACCTCCTTCAGTGTGAGAATCAATACCAAATGTATCCATCTGTGTTTCTGGTGGAGTTGCAAATAATTCCACCCTCGCTAGCTTAGCACATCGAGGTGTGTTTTGATCTAAAAATATTGCACCCCTTCTTTCCACTAGTTTATCCTTTTCCTGTTCATAAAACATGTACCCTTTTGATTTCAAAGAATATCCAATAAAAATTCATGACATGCTTTTAGGCTGCAGTTTTGTACGGTTTTGATTTGACACTCTAATTTATGCATTACAACCCCAAACAGCCAAGTGGCGAGGTGAGGGTTTTCTTCCCGTCCACAACTCATAATAGTGACTATTACAGCCTTAGATAGCGAATGATTTAACAAATAAATAGCAGTATGTAATTAAAATTTCACCCCAAAAAGATAAAGAAAGATATAAATAAGGCATCATAGAAATAACCATATCCATAAGTGTTCTAAGATATAAATAAGCCATCATAGAAATAACCATATCCATAAGTGTTCTATTCCTCCGCTGAACAACACCATTTTATTGTGGAGTGTAAGGTATGGTATAACGATGAATAATTCCATGCTCTTTACAAAAATCAGTTAATAATCCTGAAGTGTATTCTTCTCCACAATCAGTTCTCAAAACTTTGATCTTTCTATTCAATTCATTTTTCCACTTCAGTTTTAAATGTCTTGAATACATCAAATCATTCCGACTTGTGTTTAAGAAGATATAGTACATAACCAAATCTAGAATAATCATCAATGAATGTGATAAAATAAATCTTTTGTCCTCTAGTGGGAGTAGACATCTCACCACAAATATCAGAATGAATAATGCCAAGAGGCTCGTTATATCTTTATGCCTTTCGAAAACGTGCACGGGCCATCTTACAAATTATACACGCCTCACAAATACCAAAATCCTCCCACTTAAAGTGCAGAATTCCAGAATTAATAAGCCTCTTAATTTTGTTTTTACATATGTGACCAAGTCGTAAATGCTATAAATAAGATTTTAAGCATGTATTCATATCATTAATATTCCTCACTATGGAGTTTTTTCACGAACCAAGGAATCAAGATTGTCATCATTTGACAGTTCATCAAGAAAATAAAGACCTTCGTGACGAGTTCCAGTATGCACTAATTTCTCATTGAGCAATATTTTAACCCTTCCTTTTCCAAACAATATATCATAACCAATAGATTCTAACTGAGCAACAGATATTAAATTCCTTCTCATGCTCGGTGTATATAAAGTGTCTTGTAATAATAATTTTACTCCATTTGGGAGTTCTAGGACGTAATTTCCAATTCCCAATACATTAGCTTTGGCATTAGTGCCCAAATAGACATGTCTATTTCCCCTTGGAATTGTTCGTACAGAAGTAGAAGCTCTATTATCTTTAGTAATATGAGATGTGGCATCAGAATCAACAACCCAACTATTAGAAAAGTAATAGTAAATAAAGATTCAATGCATACAAAAATATTAGACATGCCGTTAGGCGATGAATTGTCTTTACGCTTAACTGGTTGATTGTTTTGACTGTTTTGCTCATTCTGCTTCTTTTTCCTGTAGACAGCTCTGAAATGCTCATACTGACCACAGTTGTGACACTTGAAATTCTTGTACTTATCATTCCTCTGAACTGAGTTATAATTTCTACGATCACCCCGATCGCGTTTCTAGTTAAACTTTTCTCTCAAATCACCATTAGGCTTCCTCTTTTGCTGATTCCTTTTATTAATTCATTTTCCCTCTCCAAGGTATAATTCAGAATTGTGATTATTTCTTTCTTCTCCCTAAAAAGGTTTTCTATTTTCTTCTATAAACAAATGATGCCTCTGAGTGCGCATATTGAGTATCCTCTCATAATGATAGAAAGATATGTTAAAATGTTCCTATAAATTTAGCAAAGAGTTGAGAACAACCATGGCATGTACTTATTTATAAAAATGATAGCCAACATTTTTTAATTCCTCTGCTAAAACACAGAGTTTATTGAGATGCTTATTAATTGAATTACCATCATACATCTTGGCGGAGAGAAAATGGTTAACAATATTAAGCACTTTAATAAGAGATACTTCACCAGAATCTTGTTCCAGATTACGCATTATCTTCCGCGCATTCCGTTCACCCTCATACTCAGTAGCTAAAGAATCAGTCATTGATTCCAACATAAAAAATACGAGCCATTTTATTATCCCTTGTCCAATTTTTATATTCTTCTAGCAGTGGTATTTTTTTTCTAGCTCTTCCGGTTCGTTTTTGCCTATTACATAATCAATATTTTCAACAGAAGCAAAAACATTATTTTTCTTTTCAAACTGTGAAATTTGAACCATCCACTTTGCAAGATCTAAGCAATTCATGGGGAAAAAAACGCTATTAGTTACCATTGCGAGATACCTGAATACGTAGAGTTTCATATCATAGAAAGAAAATTCTTTCCGACAAGCTAAGCTAGCTATCAGATCTGTAACCTTAGTGTATCCCTTTTCTGGAGCCGATCAGATTCTGCTAGGTTGCCGCGACTTTGTTTCTATATCCGTGTTGTGTTTCCGAGAATTGATCGCGTGATCAAGATCCAAAGCTAAAGCTGCATGCGTTGTTTTGCTTGCGTGTGCGTAGACTCTCCGAAAATAAATATGAATGTTCCTGTATAGCCGTCTCCATGTATTAGTTCTTCGAGTTAAATTTCACATCAGATTATTCCCTATCTCCGAGTTAAATTCCACATCAGATTATTCCCTATCACATACATTAATAATATAATATGAATAATTCCGCATTGAGTTAAAACAGACAATAATTATAACAAATATTGAAAGCCACGCTAAATATCCACCGTCTCCTACCAATCAATGCATTATGCATGGTGTTTGCTTTCGCCAGCTTTTATCTGATTGCCGCCAGGTTTGCAAAGATCAGATCGTCAGCATCTCCATTTCAAAGTATTATCATATTCATTTGGCCAATAAACCGCAAACAATATTATGCCTAACAGTTGGCAAAGAACAGAAATATCCAACAAAATAATAACAATGGAAGAGAAATAGGCATCAAGTAATCATTACCAGAAGCAAATTAAGATATATACGCTAGGGATCTAGTTGCACACTTAGTTTGTCCAAAACCAAAACCAACAGCAAAGCAATACATGCAGGTACACGGTGAGACATAGTAACTACACATGAAGAAACACACTTTAATAGATAATTAAGCACAGTTACGCTCGCAAATCGATGAGATTCATGGCGATTCAGGTATCCTCCTCTAGCTACTAGGGCATGGCCCCCATGAGCCAGCCCTCGAGGCGAGCCGCCGCCCTGGCCGCCATGGGGCTGTGCGGAGCTGCGACCGCGAGGATGAGCAGCGCGACCCCGACCGCGAGGAAGGAGAAGCACAGGAGCAGGTGGTCGGCGTTGGTGGAGAGGTCGGGGACGGCGCCGAGGATGATAGAGGAGGTTCCCCAGAGGATGAAGAAGGCTGCTGCGCAGAGGGTGCGGCTACGGAAGAAGAACCACCCGGCGGCGCCGGCGCCCTCGTGGTCCTCATGGGCCGCCGCCACCAGGCGGCCGTGGTAGGGGGCGAGCGCGCCGTCGCCGTCCATGGTGCGTACCTCGCAGCGACGGCTACCGGCCAATTGCGTATGGGTTTGGGTTAGGGTTTTGCCTTGGGGAGAAACCAGGCTTGTCTCGAGAAAACAAAAGGGAAAGGTAGTGGAAGGAAGCTGGATGAAAGGTGCTCGATCATTTTCATCGAAACAGCGGATGGGTGGCACGCGCGTGCCGATTTGCATGCAGGCATGCATGCGTGGGCTTTTAATGGGCTGTATTATACGGGCTTTTATTTCGGATAGAATTCAGGGTAGCAAGTGCTTGCGCGCACGCTGTATGCAGGTCAAAATCCAACAACAAGGGACGACGCACAACTCTGAAGAAAAATAATCTCCTCTCTCTCTCCCTCTCCTCTCCGCTCGTCCTCGTCGGAGGAAGACATCATCTTAAAAGCCTCTGAAAAGAAGGTGGAAAGAGGTGTTTGCTAACTTGCAGCTACTAGTCCTTGCTACATCCGCCGATTCTTTCACTCTTTTTGGAACTATTTTTCTTCTTCTAATTATATGCTAGAAAAAATGTATTAGATTTATATGTGTCGTTGTTACTAGTATCGTTTGATTTGATGAAAAATCTACTAGTATCGTTTTTACATGAAAGATATAAATACTTTTCTGTGCTGATTAGCACTGAATCATCCGCACAAATTAAACCAAAAGGAAAAGGAGCGAGTATGAAGTTAAACCAGCACCGGACCGTACAATTACTAGCTCTAATCATTTGCGCTACCTTTTTGCTGCAACCGAACCAGAAATTAAAGTACCAAGCCAATTAGCTGATGAGGCGTGTCATGCAAAATAAGATGCCGCAGAGGCAGAGCAGCCCTGCCGCTGCTTGCCTGAGAGAAGCACAATAAAAACGGAGCACGATGCATCCACGAAGAACACTTACCGGATCTCCAGCTAGCTAGCTTCACTCACGCACATAGGGATAGGGCTCGGCACCATCGTCAAGCGTCGCGTGGAGACGGAGCACGCGTGCATCCCAGAGCTATGACATGGGTCATTTTAGGAGCAAGCTAGCTAGCAGCGTCGCCGGCCTGCCGGAGAGAGCCCCGTGACGACACAGAGCAGCAAGCTAGCTAGCAGCGTCGCCGGCCTGCCGGAGAGAGCCCCGTGATGACACAGAGCAGCAAGCTAGCTAGCAGCGTGAGCCGGCCGCCCGGCAGCGTCGCCGGCCTGCCGGAGCTAGGCTAGGCTCTAGCTACATGATATATAGACGACTTGAGGGTTGACGCCAATTAATGGCAGGGGTTGACGCCAATTAATGGCAGGATAAAAAAAACTTGAGAGGATGATCGAGAAGAAAGAAAGAAAGAAAAAACTTGAGAGGAGACTCAGTTTACCAATCCAATGCATGGCCGTGCATATAGTTTAGATGCATGCATCTGCTATACCGCTACACGGCTCGATCGTTGTCATGACTTGAGCTTCTAGTGATTAACAAGATGCGCTTGTCTTTTCAGAAAAAAAAATAATTCTCGAGAGCTACAGCAACGTGCTGACTAGATCGTCGATCTGCAACTGCCAATAGGAAGAGGGAGTACGTACAAGCTAGCATTTCACATCGAAGCTAGGCAAACAGCTTCAATAACTTGGACTAGTCTATCGATCGGGCACAACACGCCATGCAACAAGTCTTGTTGGCCACTTGGTCTGTAGAAGAAAAAAAAACTGAGATCTCGATTAGAGATTTGCCCAAGAGTAATTTTTGCGAACGATGGAAGATCGATAGGTAAATGGATCTGGACATGAATCAGCCCGGATGCGGCCTTGATCCGGCCAGCCCATGCACTTATCCTGCACGGCCACATGGTCCAATACTGTTAAGCGTTGCCACTTTAATTATCTACTCCGAGTTCGTTTTTCCTTTCCTTTTTGGCACGTGGAGATCTCCTGATTTGTGAGCATCGTACATGACAGCGTGCTTAAAATTTTTCAAATTTTTTCCACGGCATACGCATACGATACGGCGACAACTCGACAAGTTTTATGATTTTCGGAATTCGTTCGCATTTTATACAATTAAAAAATCACTCCCACGCAAGTTGGCGGCGTTGCCCCGTGAGCACGTTGATCGAAATTTCGAGACAGTTCCTGGATTTAGCCTAAATTTACACTAAGAAACAAGGATAACATTTTTTGAACGAATGTAATCCATTATTCGATGCACCTGCAGTTCAAACTTACATTTTCTGGAAAAATTCAACAAAACAAAATAAACTATAGAAATATGCCAAAAGGCAATGAAAATGTCCCAAATTTAAACATGTTGTTTGTGGTAGTGTACTAAAGTTTCAAAAAAAAATAGTGGTAAAAAACCAAAAAAAAAAAAAAGTTTGCCGAGTGCCTAGGGTTGGCACTCGGCAAAGTAATAACTTTGCCGAGTGCCTCCGAGCTGGCACTCGGCAAAGAGTCAGAGAATTTTTAAAACTTCGCGAGTGCGGATCACGACACTCGGCGAAGAAAATTAACTTTGCCGAGTGCCGATCCGCACTCGGCAAAGCCGCCTTATCCCTTCACCCGCGCCCGGCCGGCGCGCTCTCTCTCTCTTTCTCTCATTTCTCTCTCCCTCTCACCTCTCTCTCCCTCAGCCGCCAAGACATCGCCGCCCGCGCCTCGCCCGGCCACCGCCATGGCGCCTCGTCGGCGACCGCGCCTCGCCCGCCTCGCCCGCGCCCGCGCCCGCCCGCCTCGCCTCGCGGCGGGCCTCATGGGCGGCTGCTGTGTCCCGTCCCTCCCCGCGCGGCCCCTTGGCGGCCACCTCCTCGCTGCGCGCCCCTCGTGCCACCTCTGCTTCGTGCGGCCACTGCCACGGCGCCACTGGAGAAGAGAGGAGGAGGAGGCAGGGGAGAAGAGAGGAGGAGAAGGAGAAGGAGAGGAGAAGGAAGGTGCCGGCCTAGGCCCGTCGACCCTCACGCCGCTGCGGTCGTCCCCGCCGTCGTCGCCGACCCTCGTTGTTGCCATTCTCGTCGCGAAGGTATGCCCTACACCTGTAGTAGTTAGTAGTAGTACTTAGTAGTGTTAGTAGTAGTTAGTAAGTAGTAGTAGTTAGTAGTTAGTAGTGTTAGTAGTATTGTTAGTAGTAAGTAGTGATAGTAGTAGTGTTAGTAGTAGTAGTGTTAGTGTTAGTAGTAGTTGTAGTGGTAGTAGTACTTGTTGTTGTACTACTTCGATACTTTCATCTGCATGGAAAGAGAACTAAAGTACATGGCTCGTCTTGGTATATATATGTTTGTTGGCCTTCGTGCCTATGTTTGGTATATATGTGGTTGTTGGCCATCGCGCCTACGTTTCTTGTAGGTTTTGGAAACCTCCCGTGGGGGAGTCCACAAATTTTCAATGGATTCTAACCTATTGCCTTTTTATGTAGGAGAAGGACCCGTGGGAGGGACTCGGCGACCCCGATCGTCTTCGTCGGCGCTGCTGGTCTGCCTGCACCGCATCGCCTCGCCACTGCACCGACACGCCACTGCCCCGCTAGCCTGACTCCACCGCCACCCTAGGTATAACCCCCTCCTCCTTTGCATGCATGTTTTATATGGTCACGCGTTCGAAAGAGATACGGTCGGAGGTATGCAGATCTTTGCATATCTGCGACCGTATCTCTTTCGGATTGTCCACGTATTTTGGACAGCCCGCGGATGCGTAGATGAGGTTAGTTTCCATGGTTCGCTCCGGTCCGAGACAGACTTTCGGCATCACCTCCCTGTTGTTCTCCGGATACACACTCTCCCTTGCAGGACGTGTATCGGGAGAACAAATGGGAAAATCCGCCAAATTTGTCTCGGATAGGAGCGGAGCATTGAAACTGACCTCATCTACGCATCCGCGAGTGGGATTAGGACCTATCCTCACCTATTAGATGGTAGGAACGCCGTGCGATGCAATTCTTGGTTATATTACTCGCTTGCATATGTATATGCGGAGGATGGAGAACCGTGATTGGATGTACAGGCCACGCAAGTATGACCCAGAATGGATGACTAAGACTAATGCTTTCTTGGAGCATTCATTTGGCGAGGCCGCTAGAGGGTCGAGTCGGATGCCGTGTCCTGCGACAAATGTGACAACCGTAAGAAAGAATAGGAAGAGCGTGGGGAAGATCTTTGCAAGTATGGATTCACGCCAAACTATACGCTGGATCCACCATGGTGAAGCCGATCGTATTAGAGAGGAGGTGGTGAGACCACGCCTCGAGGCTTTTGATGGAGATTTGGGGTAGCGATGGATGGATGACTTTCGGGAGGCACGGTTCGGTGAAGGATTAGAGGACGAGCGGAGGAATCCGCAAAGGCGTACTACGATATCTTGTCTTGACACGTAAGCCCCTTCACGAAAAGACAATGGTTTATGAATGGATGCCATTGGGCGCCTAATGGCGTTCAAGTCGCGATGTAGCATGAGTCGAGACAACCGATGGTATGTTGGCGGTTGTTGGATCCACGCTTCGAGGGTCACATTCTCGAAGAACTTGTATGAGTCACGAAACTTCTTCGTGCCCTTAAGATGCCGTATGAGCACATCCATGCTTGTCCGAATGGTTGCGTCCTATTTAGGAAAGATCACGAAAGCAACGCCTTGTCTAAAGTGCAAATCCTCTAGGTATCCGGAGATCGACACTAGTGATGGCAAGAAGGAGCGACTTGGTATCCCCGCGAAGGTCCTACGGTACCTTCTGTCATACCGAGGATCCAACGGTGTACATGACAGAGGAGTCCGCAAATGATGACATGGCACAAACATGGCAAAAGATACAATGCTGACAAGATGGTACACCCATCGGATGGCGATGCATGGACCCATTTCGATGGCATACATCATGGTAAAGCTGAGGAGGCTCGGAATGTACGTGTAGCGCTGGCAACAGATGGGTTCAACCCCTATGGATTCTTTGGCGGCCCGTACACTTGTTGGCCGTGTTCGTAATCCCCTCAATCTCCCCCGTCATGTTTCAACCCAAGAACGTATTCTTGTCATCGATAATTCTGGACACCGGGAACAAGATGGGTTTGTTCATGGGGCCTCTCATTGATGAATTGATCCTTGATTGGGAAAAGGGGGTACTGACATACGACCGAGCTACAAAGAAGAACTTCACAATGCATGTGTGGTACCACTACTCCCTGCATGACTTCCTGGCGTATGGCATATTCTGCGCGTGGTGTGTTCACGGGAAGTTCCCATGCCCAATATGCAAGACAGCTGTGAGGTTCACTTGGCTGAAGAGGGGTGGCAAGTTTTCTTCGTTTGACCAACATCGTCAATTCCTCCCTCTTGACCATCCATTCGGACGAGGCGTCAAGAACTTCGGAAAGGGTTCAAGTCACCGACCACCGCATCTCGGATGATGGCCGGTCCGAGGTCCGTCTTTGAGATAGAGGCTCTCAAAGATGATAAAGAGAAAGGTGGTTTTATTGGATATGGTGAGGAACACCAGTGGACTCATAAATCGGGCTTGACTAGACTCCCCTATTTCAATGACCTTCTTCTTCCACACAACATTGATGTAATGCACACAGAAAAGAATATCGCCGAGGCGCTTTTGCAACACTCATGGACATTCTGATAAGTCAAAGGACAACGTTAAGGCTAGATCGACACGCAGCGATGTGCGATAGGCCAAAGCAAGTGATGAAGCCTCCGCGCCCGGCAAGAAATGGAGAAGGACTCCGGTCGATTTCTTCTTGAAAAAGGACCAAAGGAAGGAAGTACTGCAGTGGATCCAGACGTTAATGTTCCCTGATGGGCATGCGGTGAATTTGAGTAGGGGAGTGAACTTGTCCACTATGCGAGTCTTAGGGATGAAGAGTCATGACTACCACATATGGATTGAGCGGCTCCTTCTGCGATGACCGGGGATCGTCCACGAGCATGTGTGGCGCGTCTTTGGCGAGTTGAGCTATTTCTTCCGCCACTTTGTGCCAAGGAGTTATCTCGGGGCGTGATTGATGACTTGGAGAAAGTGGCACTGTGTTGCTCGCAAGTTGAGAAGATCTTCCCACCCGGCTTCTTCCGGGCGTCAAAGACATCGATTTTGCACCTACCGTCACGAGGCACGAATGGGGGCCCGTGCGAGCTCGTTGGTGCTATACAATTGAGAGATGTCTAAATATTCTTGGAAAAAGTGTAGAAATAAAGCCAAAATTGAGGCTTACGTGGCGAGGCATTCATTCGGAGGAGGTGTCAAACTTCACAACAAACATACTATAAGGATGGCCTTCCCAGCGTACAATCGTCCCCCTCGTTATAACGCGGACGAGAGTTCATCGAACCTCAGCCTTTTCAAAGGGCAACTCGGAAAGGCAAGCACATCGGGCACCAAGACCTTGCGGCATGATGAGTGGCGCACTATCATGCTGTATGTGTTGTTGAACCTTGACGAAGTGAAGCCTTATGTGCGATAAGTTCTCAATGAGCTTGTTACATACGCCCTTGTCACTATCCTCCATCTATCCAACCCCTTATCTCTTGTTTTTCAGGAATTTCGAATAAATACAGAGAGGGAATATGGCTCCTTCCCTCAAGAAGAAGATAGTCTTCTCAAAGATGGTGTGCCCGATTTCATATCCTGGTTCGATACGAAGGTACCATCCAATTTACCTCGTTCAATCTTTGACATCCCACTTTGCTCCTACGAGCGAGTAATGTAACGATCTATCGGCCTCACCTTGCGGCCCGCAAGGATGCGGAAATGGATCTTTGAGTTGAAAGGGCTCGCCAAAGGCTTCGCCTACAAGGTCAAGTCATTCACCGTTTATGATGTGAATGGCTATCGCTTTCACACAAGAAACTACGAGCGAGTCGGCCCAATCGGAAAACCACGAATCCGGAGTTAAATGCGCGACCGATGAGCGCGACTACTACGGCATAGTAGAAGAAATATCTGAGCTCAATTTTGAGTGTCGCAAAGCTCCTAATCGATCGTATTCAAATGCCATTGGTTCGATCCTAATGTCACGAGAACAGCCACGAGATTGGACAAGTCGAAATTGATAGGATTCGTCTATCAAGGAGAGGATGTCTATATTGTGGCTCAACAGGCCACGCAAGTTTATTATCTCCCATGGGCGTGCCAAAAAGACCCCAATCTTATCGGTTGGTACCTTGTGCAGTTGGTATCGCCGCACGGTAAACTATCTGTCCCAAACGATGAGGAATACAACTTTGACCCAAACACACGGGAGTTCTATCAACCAGAGGGGCTAGAAGGGAGGTTTGACATAGACATGTTTTCGCTGATGGGCATGGAAGTAGACAATGACATTGATCAGGACGATGGAGATGAGGACGACGGAGAAGAGGTGCAAAATGCTAAGGACTTACAAATGCTTGAGCGATTACAGTTAGGCGATGACAATGATGACAACGATGGAGATGAGCCCGATTTACTCGACAATATTGATAGTGATGACGACACCTATGATCCAGCCGCTGCCGATCGTGAAGAATATTTCTAATTCATGTAATACTATATTATTATTATTATTATTATTATTATTATTATTATTATTACAATTATGTTTCGTTCATTTTGCATCTCTTTATAAGTACTTGTAATTTAACTGTGCTAATTGGTTTACTCTTTGAAATTGTAGGCACTCGACAAAATGCCAGGCGAAGCGCAGCCGTCGGAGGTCAACTCCCTCTACATGAGGGGCGCTCACCACCACACCGAGGGCGACCCCTTGCCGGAGCCGCCGACGAGGAGGGCGAGGCGGCGGCCCTGCGGCCGTCAGGACGAGTGCGGCCGGCCGCCACCCTTCGGTGGACGAGGACGACCAGGCGGTGGGCCTGCACATAGGAGGGGGTGGCACTTCCTCTGACTCGTCGGACCACGGGGAGGCGGCGATATCGACAGCAGGGGGTTCCACTTGCACTGCCTCTGGCTCTACCTCGTCGGGAGTCTACTTGCGCGGGCCCTCGCAGCTCCCGGCGCGGCCGATCCCACTTCACCGGCGCCCGGTGATTCGACCCAGCGGCGACAAGTAAGTATTATTTCACTACTATTTCATATGACATGTTGAAAATCGAGGCGGAGACTAACAATTCTTCTTAATGACTCTTGCAGCGAAGTTGTGTCCGGAACGGGCCGGCACATCAATGCCACCCTGGGCCTTCTGATTCGGCAGCACTACCCTGGCATGTTCACCTACGCCTCGGTGACTTCGCCGCCCTGGACGTGGGACCACTTCTACGCCGCCGAGGACAGCGAGTTCGGCACCGTTGCGGCGCGGATCAAGGCGAGTTCAGGTGAGTCTTCATCGCACTAAATTGGTCAATAGTACGCATTCATTGGTCGTTCTTGAAATAATGAAACGATACATGATGTCTGTATGCAGGACTTCTTCAAAGCGACGAAGGGTTTGAGGACCGGGCGGCGCGAGTGCAGGACAAGGTCTGTAGGTCCCGACTCTCGGACCTGTACCACGAGACGCGGCTCCAGTGCATCATCAACTACAGCGCCGACGTCCTTGGTCAGGTGGTGAGGAAGGCCGATGCCAGGACCAGGACGCTCACCAAGGAGCAGTACCTCTCGGTAAGTACGAAATATTAATACTGACTCTTTCCATGAAGAATAGGTAGGCTTCATTTCATCTTCTGACATATCAATAACTTGATGGCATGCAGCAATGTCCTGATTGGTGCGCCAGGCACCGCCTCTGCTGGGAGGCCATTGTGGACAGGTGGCTCTCGGAGGAGTGGGCGGAGAAGCACAACATCCGTCGGGACTGCCGCCTGCAGATGGGTGGGGCGCCACACCACCAAGGCAACCGGAGCCTCAGCGCGTACGCCCAGACATGGGTAATTTTCTTTGTGTTTTCATCTTTATTTATTTATTCTAACGCTCAATTCTCATTACTTGTAATCATCTTTGTGTTTTCCTCGCAGTCCCAGGCGCACCAAGGCCAGGAATGCAACGAGTTCATGGCGTACGCCCTGGCACACAAGGGCAAGGCGACGGCCCGAAGTCACCTACAACCGGCGGACGGCCCGAGGCGTACACCAACGCTGGCGTCCACGGCAAGCTTAGCGAGTACACCTCGGCGCCCGCGGCGCCATGGGAGGACTTCGATCCGGCCACCCAGCCCCTGGACACAGACCTCCTGATGAGGCTGGGAGGAGGGAAGCAGCACGGCCGGTACTAGATGGCGGACAGCACAGTCGACTCCGCCTCTGTTCCCATCCTCGCCGAGATTCGAGCAAGGAGCACGAGCTCCTCCTCCCCATACGCTCTCGGCAGAGCTCACACAGCAGCAGATGGTGGAACTCGAGTTAATCTTGTTTTATTAAATCGTTCATTGCTTTTACACATCTACCTTGCCTTTGCATTGTTTAAACATTGCGGGTGGAATGTTGCGAGCCGACTTGCGGAGGTTGGAGGCCCAAAGAGCGGCCCAAAGTGAGGCCCATCGGTGGAGATGGAGGTCAGACAAGCCCAGAGAGCGGCCGAGGCGCAGAGGCTGCAGGACATGTTCAGCTTCGTGGCGAGCCTTGAGCCTTGCAGTGTGGTCGTGCCCGATCATTGCTCGCTCGGTTGTGGCTCCTCCTCCTCTGTAGGGACTCGGTGAGTATATATGGTTGTTTATTCCTTTAGCTTGTGCGGCCCTCCTGTAGATACTCATGAATTCGCTTCTCCTTTGTGCAGCCACAGTCGGCGGGTTCGAACCTGACTCCTCAAGGTGGCCCTTCTCCACAGGCTGGGTGGCCAACTGGCCCTCCTCAAGGTGGCAGTTCACACTCCGGGTGGGGAGGCTGGCAGTAGGTACCGTTTATTTGTTTCTTTTCATATTGCATGGACTTGTGTTAGACTTAGCCTTATGTTGGACTACTACTAGAGATATATATATATTGTGATGGATATTGTCATGGATGATGCGAATGTATGTGATGGATTATGGACAATGGATTTGTATGTGATGTATTATGGATGGTGGATGTGTATGTGATGGGTTATGGATGTGTATGTGATGGAATATGGATGTGTATGTGATATATCCTGTGTTGTGTGTTGATATATATGTGATTTCTTTGTTTGTGCTGATGGAAAGCAAAAAACAAAAAAAAGCATTTTTCCCCTCTTTGCCGAGTGCCACACTCGGCAAAGAGGGCTTTGCCGAGTGCCGTGACCATGACCCTCGGCAAAGCTGGGAAGCAGAAACCCAATTTCCCAGCTTTGCCGAATGCCATAGCCATGGCACTCGGCAAAAAAAAAATTTAAAAAAAAAAAAAATTTCTTTGCCGAGTGCAAGAGTGGCACTCGGCAAAGAATTTTCAAAAAAAAAAGAGAAAAAATTCTTTGCCGAGGCGGCACTCGGCAAAGAGGCCGTCAGAGTTGACGTCGTATTTTTTTTTACCGAGTGTTGACGTGACACTCGGCAAAGGCTTTACCGAGTGTCCGATATGTGGCACTCGGCAAAGAAACCTTTGCCGACGGGTTCTTTGCCGACTGCTCTTTGCCGAGTGCAGCACTCGACAAAGACTTTACCTCGCAAAGAGTCCGTCTGCAGTAGTGCGTCTCGGCTAAAATTTCGGTGTGCATTTGCGTATATGATCGGATAGGCAGCTTGTAACCGAGGGAGAGCAACCGCAACCAGCGTGAATGCAAGAGGAAGCTAGCACCGGCCAGGTGCCGTCGACCGACCGGCACGATGGGTACGCAGTGATAACTGATCAGCTCATAATAATACACGTACAATCATCGATCGGTGCCGCCCCCAACCCAACTAACCTTGCATGCATGCATTAACCCGCCAAACGCGTGCATCCATCGCAGCCCATGCATCAACGTACGTACGTACGGCGCACTGGAGAGCTAGGCCACTATACTATATATACACGCGCCCATCACCTCTCGCTTCTCATCGCCCACTGCCGCTTCCTCTTCGTGCGATGGCGTCCAAGTGCAACGCTGGCGGTGCTGCAGCAGCGGCCTCCATGGACCTTGTACTGCTAGCACTGGCTGCTCTGCTCCTTTCGTCCACCGTCGCCGCGCGCCACACGCTCCTCACGGAGGAGGTCAGCACGGCGGCGCCGCAGCCGCAGCTGGGGATACCGGCGATACTCCCGGCGCTGCCGAGTCTCCAGCTGCCGCCGCTGCCGAAGATGGATCTCAGCCTCCCGAAACTCCCCTCCTTGTTCCTGCCTAGCCCACCGCCCGCCGGGAAACCATGAAATCAAACTAGTATTACCTATTAGTTGTCAGTGTGCTCTGGGCTGTTGTAATAATATGCTAGTTATTATATCTTGCTTTCGTCTATCCTGAGGTCCTCACAAACCACAGCCTCTAGCTTACCGGGTGTGTCTACGTACTTACGCTCTAGCCTGATGTGTCATCTATGCATGGCTTAAATAAATAAAAATGATGGTCGATCTGCCGTTTGTTCCGTCGCGTTTTTTCGTGCTTTCCATATATTTTCTGTTTTCATTTGAAGTAATTAATTTCTAATTTGTCATTGAAAGTTTGCAAGCTCATCTGGTACGTAACCAAAAAATTGAATTGAAATTTTACTTCATTTAGTTCTATTTCCGTCAGGTTTGTTAGTTTGTCCGCGGGATAAATATCAGTTTTTTTTTTGCGAAAATGGTCGTATTGCCCCTTGTTAGTTTAATGGGGCCGACTGTCAGCCATCATCTTCTTCTCCACCCTCTTCCTCTCTCCCCATCTTGCTGCCGCCCTCCCACTCCCCATCTGCTTCATTCTGTCGCCGACCGCCTTCCTCTGTCTTCTCACCTCCTTCTCTTCCTCTGTCTCCCCTTTCTATTCCGTCTTCCCCCGCCCTGGTCTCACGCAACGCAACTCTGGGCGCTCGCTGGCAGCAAGGGGCGGTGGCCGGAGTTGGGAGAAGCGACGGTATGCGCGGCTCGGCCGAAGGGTGGAGAAACGAGCACGATGTAGAATGCCGAACGAGGAAGGAGATGTTGGTGGTGCCGTGGTGGCTCGGCCTGAGACTCACCTAATTAAGACGGTGGAATCAAAGGCGGCGGCAGTTCGAGGCGGTTGAGGGAGATGGCTACGATTCCGGTAAACCGCTGTGGGAGAACACTGTTTACTCTAATTTGCAACTCCAAATCTTATCGTGCCCACCCACACAAGAAGATATTGTTGGATGGTTACTAATAAGCATTCCCTAAAAAAGGAAGGGAGATTGGTCACTAAGCATCTCAATGTAATAAAACCACCAAATCTAAACGCGCCAAATTAGCAATCAAAAGACAAGCTAACCGCTGTTTTGGCGCCATAATTGCAATTGCGTCGGGAAGCAGTAGGGAGCGAGCGAGAGAGTTTTTTTATGGCTGAGGGGCAGGAGCGCTGCCTCCCGTGGGTGGGGCAGGAATTCACTCACGGCAGCCGCGAGAGGATATCCCAGCCGTCAGATCCACCATCACCACCCATCACATCACTGCACTACACCGCACCGGCGCGCACATCGATCCTATCTGGACCTGTCCAAACGGCCAGCACGGCCGAGCCTGGCCCGGTTTGCCCGAAGTTAAACTGGAGCAGCGCGGACGAGCGAGGATCGGGGCGGCGCGATCGAGCAACAGGAGGACAATACAATGAGGAATGAGGATGCGATAGGGTTCGGCTGTTGCTGGGCTGTGACTCGTGGACTGCGTGGAGGTGGGACTGTAATACACCGGTCTGCTCGTAGTGTTGTCCATGTGGCCTACGAGGAGTTATGTGGTGGGATTAGTCCCACATTGCTTGTCTTAAGTGAGTTGTAGTAGTATATAATGTCTGTTGGATCCAAATGTAGCACCTCCGGGTTAACCCTTTTACACGAAGCGATGATGAAATTGTAAGTGAGGTGCTATGTGTGTGCGGGAACGCCCCACGGTGGGCTGGGCATTGAGCCGATTTTGGATCAGGATGTTACTGAGAGTTAGGGTTTTAGACAGTGGGGTGTCCCGCGGTCCCATCTATCAGGGGAGGTTGAGGGCAATCAGGCGAAGCGGGTACAGGTGGAGTTTACCCATGCCCGCCTATTTTCCCAATAGGCAAAGAGCTATGCCCGTTTTCATGCCCGTGGGCAAAGAAAGATGTCCATACCCGCCTCCATTAGGGTATTCACATATGGGCACGTAGGTAATCGGACACAATTATCATCCCTATAAACGAGGGTCATGCGCGTAAACAAAATTTGTGCCTAGGGGTAACATGAGAAAAGAGCCTTTAGGAAAGAAAAGGCTGAAAGGCGTAAGCACTGGATGGAGCCATTGATTCAACCATTAGTGGTTGCAGACTTGCAGGCTACCTACAGCTAGTGAGAAAACAAAGGTGAAAAAGAGTTGCAGTGGAAAGGAAAAGTCGAGCGCAGTACTACTATACCAATTTAACAGTGGCCAGCCACATGGGCACACAACATTGCTGACGCCTCCACGGAGTTGCGATACCAAGTGAATGGGAATCCGAATATGAATAGTGTTTTGTAAAAGAGTAGACTGTGCCATATCATAATACTGCAACAAAACATTGCATCAATAGCATGAAAAATAACATAGCATTTTACTGTAGCAAGCTAAAGTTTTCACATTACTTCGCCTCCTGAAGATGGTTTTGAGAGTGATTTTGCCACCGTAGCAGCCACATCATCTGGTTTTGCTACCGTGGCAACCACTTTGTTTCGCAATTTCGCAAAGAAGCACTCCAGTTTTGCCACATCATTTAGTCCTGTTCCTCCTTTTGCTTTGGACGGAGAACCTAGGGAGCAACAAAGGTGGTGTTGGGCTAGGTAGGAGACATACGAAGGAGGGGTGATGAGGTCCTGGGAATGGGAAAATGGAATGCTTGCGATGATGCGAAGCATATGGTGGTGTTGGTTCGGGAGTAATGCAGCATGGACGTGCCGGTGATGGGTGACAACGATGGACGTGGTTCGGCAATGGTAGAAGTGGTGTTACAGAGGTTGGGAGAAATAGCTACTCACATCAAAATGTAGAACACGGCTAGGGGCAATCCTGGTATAATTTAATTAGATGTAGGATCCTCGTAGACGACGAACGGCGACAGCGAAGCCCGAACGTAGGCAAGGAAGAAGACACTCGATTGCTGGCTCTTGTGAGAAAAAAATAATCAAATTAATTTAGGGGTTTGGATGAAAAGATTGTGGAACTCAAATTGGCACAAACAAACATTGAGGTGGCTCACTGATTTGAGAGATCGAGATTTGGTGGCGGGTGGTAACGGCGGCTTTGGCTCGGCCAAAGCTTGGGGCTTCATGTGGGTAGGTAGGTGGGTCGTTGTCCTCATCACGCGCAACCTTCACGTGCTCTGCTCATCGTGCCCAACCTTCACGCATCGCGCGAGTGCTGTCTTCGCCGCATAGGCTCCACCTACCGCGTTGCGCTTTTTCAGCTCGTCGTGCCGCTCAAACTATGCCTACACACACCGACTATGCTTAGCTTGCCTCAATGCTCGTGCACTCATTACGAGTCCACACTCTACCTTTTCCACAACCTTCCCTCGTCCTCCCGTGGACAAACACCATTTAATGTAAAACATCACCTCTGCAAGTGTGTTGGGAGAGAGATGATGATGACATCAGCCCATGTGTGATGCCACATAGTAAAATCGAATGATGTGGCTGCCACGGTGACAAAATGACTCTCAAAACTGTTCTTAGGGGTGAAGTGATAAGGTATTGAAAATTCGGCGGGGTAAATGGCCAAAGGAAACTTCAGGGCCAAACGACAAATGCGAAAGTTAGGGAGTAAAATAGATTCTTTTGTTAAGTAGCCTGCAGCTTCTTGTTTAAAAGGTTTTTTTTTACTGCTCCTTTCGCACAGTATTTTTCTACACAAAAATTTAGATATGCGCACACGCTGAACAGTGCCCGATTACCGGCACACATGGAGCTCAGCTCCGGTCGGGCCGGCCTCCGATCTGACCTGAGCGCCAAGCTTGCAGGCCTCCTCTTTAAGCCGGCATCTCCATCAATTACCACCAGTCACCACCAATGCCCCGGGCCAGTCAAAAAAGTTACCGATTTGCATCCATGGTTGTCTTTTTATCACACATGACACCATGATTAGGCCCTCAGCTTTTTTGCTTTTACATCCAGAATAGGTAATTACCGTGAACAATCGGCACTGCCTGCAACTGCAAGACAACAAAGGCATGCGCAGAAGTCTTTCCATTTTCTCTCTTCGTCGGAGTACACAACTTGAGATCAAATTGATGTGCTTAGAACAAGAAACAAACACAAAGATGAGGGAGAAGGGTAGCAAAAAACATGGAGAAGGCAAAATTTACAGGAGACGGAGCAAAATGGACGAGTTAATTAATGGATCAGATCAGATGATGGTTCTAGCTAGCCCCTCAAAACAACCACCAAAATCAGCTCACCGAACTATCCTCTCCCAATTTGTTTCTCTTCTCTGGATCTCTCTTCACTCCAAACTAGTTTTCCCAACATGTTCTGTTTTTTTGTTCCCTTTTTCTTTTGCAACGGAAATGCTTAGCTAATTAAGGTTACTTGGTAGTTGCTACTAATACTACTACTAGCTTAGTCAAAACGAGGTCAATTGCTAGTGCCAAGATCTCTGCAACTCACACTGCTTCCGCCGCCGCCGGCATGGGGAGTCTTCCGGCTAAGCGCCGACCGCGGCCGAGCTGCTGCCTCCTTCGCCGGTGCGTCCTTCTTGTCCTTGAAGAACCCGAATACCGGCCGCGAGCACACGGGCACGTTGAGCACGACCGGGGTGGTGCGGACGCCGGCGGAGTAGGACCGGTCCATGACGCGCGAGCGGGAACGGAGGCCGGAGTGGACGCTGCCGGCCGGGGAGCTGGAGCTGCGCTCCAGCCCCTGGAACACGATCTTGCCGGAGGCGTTCATGCGTGGGGAGTCCACCGAAGCCACGGGGGGCGGCAGTGGGGTGGTGGAGCGGCGCCGGGCTGGACTGTGGCCAGCACGGGCCGGGGCTGCGGCGGGTGGGTGGTGCTGCGGGTGGGAACGGACGAGGCGGATGCGAGGCCGTGGGGTGGGGTCGACGGAGTCGAGGGAGTGGCGCGGGAGGTCATCGTGCTCGTGGCCGGAGGAGAACGACGACGACGACGACAGGGAGAAGCGGGAAGAGGCGAGGGAGAGGGACGCCTCCGAGTCGGAGCTGTCGCGGAGAAGCGGTGCCACAGAAAGGTCCGACGCGGTGGCACCAGACGCGCGGCCGCCGTTCCTTTGGAGGAGGAGCTTTAGGGACCTTGCCGCCGAAGAGTTGGAGGCTCTTGACGGAGTCGCCGCTGCTGTCGCGGGCCACGGCGTTGGAGACGGCGACGCCGACTGTTTCTGCGGTGTTTGGAACTTCTTGAGCTGGAGCAACTCCCTCCAACGGCTCGAGCACGTCGGCGCCTTGGGGGAGAACACGTAAGGGTCGAGGGCCTCGGCCACCGCAGACCGCAGGGTCTTGACCAGCTCCGGCGACCGCGGGATCTCCGCCGGCGGATTGTGCCGCTCCCGCTCCACCTCCGGCGCCGCCGCGGGGTGCGGCCGGAGCGGGAGTAACTTCCCATCCGCGAACAGCTCGTCGGCTGGCAGCATGGTCGTCGACCCCCCCAGGCTGAACTCGAAGTCAATGAAATCCTTCGAGATCGCCAGCTCGCGTTCCGCGGCCGGCTCGCGTTCCGCCGCGGCGTCGCGGCCAAACAACACGCGCAGGCTGAGCCATCTGTACGACACGGCGGCGGGGTCCGCGGCTGGCATGTTACTGGCTACGGCGGATGCCATGGCCGGCGGCGAGGTGCATCAATGGTGGAAACGACAAGGGTGGTACACTGGTAGTGTACTTGGGTAGTGGGATGGGTGGTGAGAAATGTGAGACAAGAGAGGAGAGGGGTAAAGCCGTAAAGGTGGTAAAGGCCGGTATATATAAGCGCAGATTTGCTAAATCACATGCCATCCAAAATTCGCAAAATCTCACTGAATTTTCATGACCTTTGGATTTCATGCGGAAATTCTGTTCTAGCCAAGATCGTTGTCGTCGTCCTCATCAACGCTGGTTAGGGTTCGGGTTTATCAGTTAGAGTTTCTATTCATCGGTGCCTAAATCTTAAAAGGGGAGGGAGGGAGGAGGAGGCGTTAAAAACACGATAGTGGTTGGTGGCAGCGGACAAGTCAAAGACGAGTTCAAGGAGGAAAGACGGCGGGAGGTGATGACAGATCCACCGCTGCTTTGCTGAGACGAGGAAGAAAGGTGGCGAGGAAAGGGGGAGGCAGGGCGGAAGGGGATGAGGCGGCCGTGTCGGCGACGAGGGCATCGCCGGTAGCTGCGACGGGCTGTGGTAGTGGTAGGAGAGGAACTTGCCGGCGCTAAAGCGAGGCGGAGGGAGGTGGCACGGGGGCGGGGGTGGCAATGGCTGGATGTGGGAGGTGGAGATGGGTTAAGCGTTAGAGTGTGAAGGTTTTGTAGGTGAGAGAATGAGAGTATCTGAGTCACATGGGTTTGATTAAACAGTGGAAAGTGTTGGTGATATGCCCTAGAGGCAATCGTAGAGATGATTGTATCACGTCTATGTTTATGAGTTATTGAATAAATATTATTTTGTTCCTTGAATGAATCATCGATTATATAGATCAACAAGTATGTGACTTGTTGGTGAAACTCTTTAACGTATATGATGTTGTTGAAACTCTTTAACGTATATGATGTTGTTCTAAAAGTATCCCTGATCGAATGTCACTGATCGGAATACCAGTGACTCTACGACCAACACATGTATTGATTGATGGCCATGTTTCACTGGTCATGGATATAGGGATATCGAATCAATAATGTGAACACATGTTAGAGAACATAGCGTTGAATTGACCCACCTTGAAATACTATTGAGATTGTTATGATTCTATGTGTCATTAGTTGGTCTCAAGCAATGATGATGTATAATCCTTAGACCTGAGATCAGCATGGTTCACTATATGTGTAATAACACTCTCAGGGTTTGCCAAACGCTACTCGTAACTGGGTAGTTATAAAGGTAGCTTTCAGGTATTCTATGAAACATGTAGAGGGATGTGACTGGTCGGATATGAGATTTGCCCCTCCTAATATAACAGGAGAGATATCTCTAGGCCCCTCGAAGTGGTCGAATAAAGAAAGTGCATGGCCATGCCACTGATAGTCGAAACGTTCGACCACATAAGGTTATCCGACACTCGACCGAGAAAGTATTGAACAACCCATGGATGACATAAATCTCACCTGTAGTTCAACTAGATATCGTGAGGTAAAGGGAGAATATGCGAGTAGGTCGCTTAGTTCGAACAGTTACATACTTGTCGTGTGGAGATCTACCGATTGTATTGTATCGTAATGGTCGAATGTAATCATAGACCTAGTCGAAACACAGTGGTATATCATATTGCATTAAGGTTCGTCAGATATAATTTGTGTGTCGGAATCGTTGGAGTTACGAACTAGTCATGACTAAAATATGAACTGGTCGTATAAAGATAGGACCTAGTCTTAGGTGATGAGGACGTGACTTGAGTTGCTCCTGGTCGTAGATCGTGTGAGTTGGTGCTAGCACACGTGTGCGGTGTTCCTTCTGGGCGATGTCAACTCTTTTTCTTCACAAGGAGCGTTGGAGGTTCTTTGAGAAGACGATAGACTACTAGGCGTTGGACGCACGTTTGATGGTAACGAATCTGTGATCATCTACTCGCTTACTTTTTTAATTTACATGACAAATTTTTTGAATTGTTGTTAGTACAGCGCGCTACCCGATCCTTCGGAAAGAATCAACTTTGTTGTTTTTCCAAAATTTTCCGTCGACATAGACGCCCCTATTAGCGGGCCCGGTAAATATCCTGACAACTCGGGCCCGATTCACCGAACCAGCCAATGGCGGGCCGACGCGTCGTCATCTCCGTTGTGCCCTGCATGTTGAAATGGGGAGTTAATCTGTGGTTAATATTTGTGACAGGAGGTGGGTAGTTTCAGAAATTTGGCGTGGCTCTTGTCCTCTTGTGCTCCAACATTTGCAGGCAAGTGCTGCGTTAACGAATGCCAAGGCACGCCGCAGCAGCAGGTAAGGCAAATGTAACGTTGCACTTTTGATCACGCCGCGACAAACCAGATCTGCTTGTTAAAGAGCCTAGCTGATTGCGAGCCAGTAGACATCAAAGGGGCAGGCCTACATGCATGGAGGGAGGGATCCTCTGCATAAAGCTGTTCTGCTGAATGCTGTTAAGTGTTAACGCAGAGCTCTACAGAGTATGGACGGACATTAAGAGCGGTAGATAGGCATTGTCCGATAATAATATAAAAAAACTGATGTCCAAGAGTAATTGCTACGGTGCTCTCATCCGTGCCTCAATCGTACGGAATTAAATCGCTACTACATTGCTCATCTGCGTGCTCGGCGCACGGAGTTAGCAAAAAAAAAATTGCTACAGTGCTCATCCACACGGTGGGCGAGTGGACTCGGTATAAAAAAAAAAATCTTCTTTGTGATGCTAAGTGCTCATCCGCTCGGGAGGCAAGCCGGCTTGGTATAAACAGTGCATGCTACATCGCGTGAATATTACTCCTTCGCACGGTGAGCGTGCGGGCTCGGCAAAAAAAAAAAACTGAGAGCAACTACGGTTTGGATTCTATTGTACGTTTCAATGCAACACAGAGTAATACACGGTGCAACACTTTTTCTCAATTGATGCAACATACCAAATTCATACATGCAACATCAACAAAAATCACCACAAATCCATACATACAAAACACCTGCAACATTTTTTTTTCAACGGGTCGCAACATTCCCGTGAACAGTATGCAACATTTGTTTCAACGGGCTGTAACATTTTTTTCAACGGGTCGCAACATATCAAAGAACAGTATGCAATATTTTTTATATGGGTCGCACCATATCAAAAACGCAGAACTGAGTACTCACCTGGTGGGGCTCGGGAGGAGGCAGTGGTGGTGGGTTGGCGGAGCGACTGCCTCCTGCCGGCCGGGACGGCAGCATGCCCGCAGGGAGGAGAGCCGAGCCGAGCTGGCAACCCCAGACGAGCTTGGAACAACACGACAATCGCGACGGTGCCATGGACCTTGCGAGGGGCACCAGAGAGGGCCGACATGAGGGGCATGGGAGGCGCCGAGGGGCTCGTCGGAGGAGGTCGGAGCACGAAGGAGAGGTGGCTAGCCGGCGGAAGCAGCAGGGTCGCTGGCTCAGGAGAGGCCAGGGTAGGGATGGGGATGAGCGAGCTGTGGAGAGTGGAGAGAGCTGTGAAGAATGGGGGAGAATTGGGTGGGTGGTAAGATTCGAGCTGCCCGACGAGAGAGAGGGCGTGGGACGCTATCGATGATGGTGAGGGAAAATGAGAATTGGAAAAGTTGTTGATGATAGGTAAATGAGAATGAGAAGTGTTTTTGAGGCGAGTGGAGATTAAGGAATATAGTAAAGAGATGAGGATCCAGATGAATTGAATATGGTTACGTAGAGCGTACGGAGCATCTTTGCACTCGGATGTATGAATCAAAACATTACAAAAAAAAAAGTGAGTCTCTTCTGGTTTTTGCGGCTGCCGCGTCAAGGGTGATGATACTGTAGCAGCAATTCTATAGGGTAAATAGGCGGACGAAGGCACCTGTCTCTTATCTTGGACGAGGCTAGAATCGTAATTTGCAGGCAATGCCAAATGAGCCAAAAACTTGCCGTGGAGAGGCAACACGTCCAACCTTGAGGTCCCATCGATCAGAGGCAGCTTGCTTGGTTGGGCCGAGTACCCCCCACACAGTTTTCCCTCGCCATGATGGACGCCGATCCAAAACGGTGCCGACATGGCGCTCAGATCGTGATCCGTGAACGAATGCGTCGTTTGGCTCGAAATGATGGGCGACGCCGTGATGGCATGCATGGGATGGACGCTGCAAAGTACAAGAACGCATCATTCGTGTCCGTGTGGTGTGACCCGTCCCTGCCTCACGTTGAAAGGCCATTTATACCTTGGACGACCACTGCTAGATCCTCCTCGTGTACCACTCCTCCTGCTGCTGCTGCACGTCTACACTTAGTACAGTACACTCTACAGATCTTCCATTCAAGTAGAAAGGTTAGAGTTTTTTTTCTTCTTTTTTACATGTGATCTTTTTCTTGTAGTTTAGCAGTAGTTTTACTGTGATTGCTTGTAAATTCATCTTCTCTTTTTAATATGATCGAGGTGGTCATGCATGTGATCGCCGGCTGTGAGCCCGCAAGGCGCCACGTGGAGGCCGGAGTTAACACCGGCAGCCATAGGCCGCCCCTTGTTGAGAAGCGAGCGGGTTTCTTCCCTTCCTGCCCCTGTTGGTTCGAGGGAATTGCCATGGGCGCACGCGGTTGTAAAAAAAAATGTGGATACCTCTTGAAAATAGTTACCATTTGAAAATGTAGATATATACCCTATGCGTCCACACATCATCACGCACGCGCATATAAACACAAGCGAGTGTGTTCTCTTAGTATACGACTACTGGACAGACGAAGATTGAGGATAAATCGGCGACCACATAAATTTTTTAGTGAAACGCACTCGTATGTGCACAATAGTTTACCAACCAAACTGCGACTAGTACAACACTAGTGCTGCTACTACTACTATATTAAAGACACCTTGCTCGATCGTGTAACACTGTCGTAGCAAGAAAAGCTAGACAGTGGGTACAGAGTACCCTTTGTTTTGCGGGAGACTGAAGGGGAGGAGAGCCAAAGGCACCGAATGTGTATGTGTATTGCTCATGTGTGAATGAGAAGAGTCAACCCTCTTACAAGCCTATGGGGTCATATATATAGGGGCAAGAAGTGAAAGATAGAGGGGCATTTAGGTACATTGCCACATGTACATTACATAGACCCTGTCTACATATATACAGCATCCCCGACGGCACACTAGTATTCCTAACAACGCTAGGGTGCGAAGCACTCCTTGGTGCCCCTGCTACGACAAACACGATTGCGCTTCAGTAAACATGTATTATGCACACACAAAAGTGCGCTTCAGTAGAATTTTGTGAAGTCGCAGATTTATCCCTGGCCTCCGCTTATCAACCCGTGTGTTGAAGGAGTGCACTCATGTGTTTGTTCTTGTGTGGTGGTGTGTATGCACATGTGCGTCTTCCTTTAATCGAAAAAACATGGTAACTTATTTTAACCTCGTGTTAATAAGATAATAGATTGATTAGAAAACACATAAATATTATCTTGGTTTGGCAAAAACAAAAAGGGTACATAGTATTCAACCATATGGTCAGGAGCCCATGCCTAGTCATGGCCAAACGGGTTGTCCGACATAGCACAACATGATTAGCCTCGGCATAGTCAGCCCATGGGTCAGGTACTGACCCAAGCATGACATGTCGGCACCTCGGGTCGTGCTGGGCCGCCCAGGCACAGCTAGCTCGACTGGCCGTGCTTGACTCGCGCGGCCATTTCAGTCCAAAAAAAGTTAAGAATTCAATAAAACTTACCAAAAAACAAAAAAATGTATAATTCAAAAATACATATGAACATTGTAAAAAAATTTAACAAGCATATTGAAAATGTAATAAAAAGCTTTATTAATGTTTACATGGTTGTCTCGTTAAAATATATCGGGTGTGCCACATTCTTGACTACAGCAGTACATGACCTGCCTCGTGCATGCGACTGAGGAGGCAGTGAGGACACAATTCTTCGTGTATCTTTTGTTCTTGTTCAGATGGACTTTGTTTCCTACGACTCAGAGAGACTGCGCGTACCCTAGTTACATCCATCTTGCTGAGTCTTTGGTGGACGCCTTGCCCGACGAGGTGCCACAATATAGTTGGGGCTCCACCGTGCTTTGCGCCACTTACTGATGGTTGTGCGATGCCTCTCAGCGCAGTACGAGCGGGAGCTAGGCCTCACGGTATGCTACACTCTTCTGCAGTTATAGTCGTGGGAGCATGTCCCAGTTGGCCAGCCATAATTTTCGGAGCACCGTGCACCTTTTCAAGTTGAGTACCGAGTTTTACGGTGGAGGTGTGACCCTATCGACGGGCCTACAATGGGTACACGTTGGACACGTTGCTAGTGTGGGCCAGAGAGAGATCGAGGCGTATGTACTCTTAGTTCTATAACCTATTTGAGGCTCTGCACAATGACGAGGTCATCTATAATGTACCTGAGTACCCCGTTGTGTGGCCGAGGATCCTCTTGGCCAGTTTGTGTTGTAATATTGCACGGTGCATCCTTGGTACACCTGGTCGAACTAATGGTCGCGCTTACGCATGTGCGACTGAACATCGTGTGCTAATGAGTCGAACCCATCGTCTCGGTGATGCGGTGAGTCGGGATCGCTGTCTGGAGTGGAAAACCGTCGCCCGACAATGAAGTACGGTCATGCGCCTCCCTCATTCATGAAGACGGTTGAAGCAGAGTTCTGTCCCCTCGCGAGTGCTGCAAGAACAAACGACAATGTGAGATATGTTCGACAGGAGTGCATGGACAAATATTGACAATTACAACTCGTGGCATATGTACCTGTGGCCCGAGATGAATCGAGGCTAAGCGATCGTAGCTCTGACAACTCCCAGAGTGCGACAGACATGTGGTGGGAGGTGTCGAGGGAGATGCGGAGGGCACGTGTGACTGGACGCTGTGTGCTAATGAAACCAGCCCGTCGTCCAGGCGCTGTGGCGAGTCAGGGTCGATGTCGGGAGTGGAACCCCGTCGCGCCAACGAGGAAGTCCGATCGTGCTCCCCCTTCGTGATGATGACAGCTCAAGCAGAGTGATGTCCCATCGCAAGTGCTGCAAAATAAATGGTAATGTGAGATACGTTCGAAAGAATTGAATGTACAAATATTGAAGACAGTAATTCCCAGTTGACATACCACTGCCCCGAGGCGCGTTGAGGATGAGCGACCGTAGCTCCGACGACTCTCGGAGTGCGACGGACGTGCGGAGGGTGGTGCCGACGGAGGTACTGAGGAAGGTGCCGAAGGCGGTGGGGGTGGAGGGTGCCCTCCGTGTCCGCGATGCTGTACCTGCACGTCGTTGTGGCGGTCACAACTTATGCTCCTGATTGCAGCCCTCGTGTCGTCGTACATGGCGTGCACCGTGGCTAGGAGGCGATCCACGGAGTGTTCCCACGGAGTAGAGCATTAGCAACCTCGCGCTAGATATGAGCAAGGCGGTAGTGCTGTAAGAAAACCAAGACTAAGTTAGAAGCGTGTTGCCGGACAAAAAATCTATGAAGAATGTATTACGGTCTCGTCGTGGCGTGCCACTCGGTGACGGTCGGGGCCTGCTCATACAACGACGTCTTGTCTGGCCTCCACTGGACGATGTGGCGCCGACCCAGTAGGCCTGCACCTGGTGCGCGGAACGTACCACCGCAAGTACGCAGCGTACGTCTCGACGTCGTAGGGTCTTAACTCGTGCACCACGTCCGTCGTCGCCCTCTCGGACCACAGCGCTGTCTACGACTGCTGTGTCTGCCTCGATCATCGCTCTTCTGGCCTTTCCTCGTTTGTCCGTAATTGAATTCATATGTCAGAAAATCGAAGCCATACATGCGGTAGAGCGATGATACCAAAAAACGACAAACCCGTGGGCCTTCGTTGCAAGTGGTCATCCCGATGGAGTTGGTTACTTCTGGTAAAGCCCAAACTATCTCATGACCCAGTGTGGGTTGTATGGCTCGGCCATGTGGGAGAAGACCAAGTGGCAGGTCGAGAACCAGTGTGTCAATTTTTCCATTGCATGAAACCAAGAACTAACTAACTCAGTACCCTTCCCGCAGGATGTGCACCACTGGGTCGACGATATGCTCGGGCCTCACCCGAACACCTACGCTGAGATATCCACAACGACACGTCTCACGCACGCAGCGCCCCTATTACAGCTTCCGAGACATATGTCGCTCCCCTGATAGGCTGCCGCTCACCTTCCTGAGGATAGGCTACACTGTCGGAATTTCAGTCGTAGCGAGATCAAAGTTGGAATTACGATGCATGAGGGTATCGACAGTGTCCAAGTTTCACCTTGTGCATGCTCTACGAAGGTCTAGCGAAATCTCGCCCTACGAATCTAGATCCTAGAATATTTTTGTGCTCTCATCCCTGTGAATTTGTTCGGTTAACGGGACGAGAGGTCCCGCCCGGTGGAGCCAAGTGGGGGTGGAGTCGCGCGGTGCCTTCCTCGTCTCTCCCTGGAACGGGACAAGCAGCCGTGGACTCATCACTGGACTTTCTCCATCAATTTGCATGGATCCATGTGCTGTGAAAAATTGCTACTCCTCCGGTCTGTATGTATGCGCGCGTAGCTAGCTAGGAGCATGTCAACATGTACGTGCAAGCTGTTAGTATGTTTCAACTCAATTTCTTAATTAATTGTCTGGAGAGGGCGCAGCAGCCCAGACTTGCATTTCTTTTCTTTTCATTGGAGCTACAACTCTCACGGATTATTCGAGGGGCACAACATGGCCGAGCTGATAGCGCAAGAGACCAGAATTCCAAGAAACAAAAAGGGGGAATCGTCATTCCCAGCAACATTCTAATGACCTCTGCTTAGAAGGCGTAATTTTTCTCGTATTCCTACGGGAATCCAATATGGAACTTTTTATTATTATTAATTAACTTTTTAAAAGAATTATTTTAAAGTTAACGTGTACGAACTTTATTTCTAATTCTGATCCCTTTGGTCACGTCATATGACAAGTCCGCTAAAATAGTACTTTTTGTCACGTCACTGGTGGCGACGTAACCAAACAACACTACCACGTGATGTGATAAAAATTTGCTCAGATTAATTAATAAAAGAAAATTCTTAAGAAGGAGAGTGATCTCGCGTAAGAGCCAACAAGGAAGGATGGATGATAACCCTACGCTCATCCGTAGCGTCGAGGTTGCACAAGCCGCACAGGCAGCAGCACTACACTACTACTTGAAAGATGAAGCCATGAGTGGTGAATAGTATTATGTCCCGTGTCGGATTACCACTAGTATAGGGGTGAAAACGGATCGAATACGGACGGGTAATTGCTCTGCTATATTTGTTTTCATCGAATTTTTTTCGAAACGATGCGGATGAAAACCCTTAAATTGCAATGAACGGATATCCGATGATCTCGAATAATATCGAATCACCCCATAGTCGAATCGACTAATCATGGTCGTAAATCGACCATTAATAGTCGAATACGGTCACGGATCCTTTTTTCGAACATGAAAACCCCTTAAATTGCATGGTCCGAACGGTAAGGCCCGAACTGTCTAAACATCCCGTGTCAATCCACTCTGCGTGATCTTATCTCTAGGAGACCCCCCGAATCAAACAATCTTTACGTAAGATCGGTTCTAATACACCGACAGTTGGCGCCGACCGTGGGGAACTTCCGGTAATCTCTCGTCAACATACTCTTTTTTCCAATCTCATGCAAGCATGGCAGGAGAATGGAACGAGGAGAACGGGTTCGACTTGGCGGTACGCAGACGCCGACATGGATGCCGGTTTCGACTACGAGCCGAGTGATGCATCCACGATGGTGATGTTCCTCCGAGATTATTCTCCAGAAACCATCCCATCAATGGAGTTGAGGAAGGATCCTTATCCCCCACAACGATACGTCCAACAGAGGAGCCAATTCCCTCCAAGGACAAGGGTCAATCCGACCAGAACCGCACCCAGGAGGACTCACGACACAATGAGAGTTTTTCCTCTAAATGTCCAAGTTCCCTTAAGGCGGTCCGACCTGGTGAGACAAGTCCTGGAAGCCACCATTCCAGACTCCACCAAAGATCTTGTGATCCTATCTCTCGTGGTAACTCGGAGATAGTGGGATCAAGCATGCTTTTCCTACAAATACAACTGCCTCTCCGCAGATCTCATTTATGACGGAGATGATTATAACCGGAGTTCCCCTACCGAGGGGATTACTCCAAGTCGCCAGATGGTGTCTCTCGAGCACTCCTCAAGCGGGAGGCCTCAGCGCAAGTGAGAATCATCAACGGAGGTCTTCGCCCTTCCTCAAATCGAGTCAACCTCATGGAGGTCGAAATGAGAACCCTCCCAAGATCACGCGACCGCGCCTCCTCGTAGTAATGGCAAGGGAACCACCGCGACAGAGAGAACCAACACTGATGAACGCGAGAAATCCTCGACATTCTCGCACTCCACCGAGAAGGCCTCAAAGATCCGACGGGAGGATTTTGAGGTCATCCGAAGAAAGAAAATTGCGACCCGTAAGAACTCGCTGGCGCATTCAATATCGATCCACGGGAGGTACAAGAACTCCGGGACATCAACGACTTGCTTGAGAATCCCAATCAAGAGCTTGCTCGAACACCGTGATACGATCTCTTTGTCGAGGAGATTGCGCAAAGGCTTCGAATCGTGATGACAAGATCGAAGTACTCGTCAACAACATTCGTAGTCGTAGCAATGCGACTTCTTCACTACTGATCAATCGAATATTTCTGCGTAAGAATCGACACGGTCATAAGTCACATCGATCTCCTATTCAAGAAATACTTTTCGATCGGCCGATGATCAAGTAGCCTCCGAGGAGGTGATCAATCACTACTTCGCAAAGAAATTCACAACGGGTGGATTACGAGGAGTATTCCTCAAGAGCCGAGACCTACAACGAGCAGTCACTGCTGCGGGTATCGTCAGATACGATCACTGGCGACATTAACCCTTCTTTCCTACAAAGAAGGCGCAAGAAGTAATTACGGATGCCGCATTTTCGCCGACCTTCGAGCGATTCACCGCCACCTCATTTTCGACCGGTGAACATGGAGAAATTTGATGGATCTCAAAATCCCATCGAAGTTTCTTCAGATCTATACAATTTGTCCGAAAGCGGCAGGAGGAGGAGAGCACGAATGGCGAATTACCTTCCAATCGTGCTCGAAGGATCCGCCGATCGTGGTTATTAAACCAACCACTCGAGTCGATCTACTCTTGGCAACACCCTCGTGATCTTCTACAGCAAATTTCCAAGGCACATACAACCGCCCGAAAGGAAGACGACTTGCACCGGATCAAGCGAACAACAACGAGACTTTGCGTCAATTCATCAAACGCTTTAGTCGGGTTCAGAACTCAATTCCGAAATTTCGACTTCTCCGTGATCGTGGCTTTTAAGCAAGGAGTCCGTAGTAGAAGAATTACAGAAGATATTGCTTTAAATCCTCCCAACACCGTCCGAGCTCTTTGAGATGGCCGATCGATATGCAATCGCTTCGAGGCAATGAGTGGAATAACACTATCGATCGAGAAACACACGCCTTCGAGAGCCGTGAGGTTGGTAAGGACAAAAAGCAAAAAGTCCAAGAAGAAAATAAAAGTCAAAAGCCACAAACTAGTGGTTTCAAGGAGGTTTTGGTAGAAAAGATAGAGAGCCCCAAACCACCAAGTCGAACCCCGATCAAGGCAAAGGTAAGCGCTACGATCGTAGGAACGACAAACCAAGATGGTGTCCTTTTCATAAAAGGAAGGACATGACCTCCAGAATCGCCGAAGTTTTCCAAAGAAAGCTCGAGGACTACTACAACGGCAAGCACCGCTCCCTACTCTCGGCGTGTAGGACATACGAGTGGTCAAGTCGCCGATGATGAGGAGATGCCATTCCAAGATCCGCACCATACCGTTGAGCATATCTATGGAGGATCATCGATATCGACTCCAAACGACAACTTAAAGTCACGGACGAGAGGTAAATTCCATACATACTCCTCTTGTCAATAAATTACAGAAGTGGTCGGAAGTTACCATCTCTTTGAGAAGGATGACCGCCCGATCACTATGAGTCGATCAGTCGATTTCGATTGTGGTCGAACCCACCATCAACAAGCGTCGGGTCAATCGAGTGTTAGTTGATGGTGGTAGTTCTTAAACATATTATTTACTAAAGCCCCGGACGAGATGCAAGTACCGGGACAAAGGTAAGGCGAGACGATATTCCTTTCATGGAATCGATCGGGTCTTCACCAAACCCATTGGCCAAGTTTCTCTTCCTTTAACATTTGGCTCACCAAGTAATTTCGTGATCGAGAAAGTCTCCTTTGATGTGGTCGATTTCGATCACAAGATATAACGCCATACTTGACGACCAACTTTGGCAAAATTCTTAATGGCTACTCATTATGGGTATCAATGTCTTAAGATGCCAGTCCCAAAGGAGTGATCACAATTCAATGTGACAAAAGATGGCGTATAGTCATGATCGTCGATCCTCGAGATGGTTGGTCAAATACCAACTCGAGATGAAAGTCACCGACTAGCAAGTCGAAGCCTCAAAGTCGCACCAAAGCCGAACGATCAAGTCAAAGAGGTTCCTCCGACGCAGAAGAACCCTCAAGATCGCTCGCATCGGGGAGACTTCCGACCCCAAATAGGAAGACGCCTCATTACCTTCCTCCGAGCTAACGCAGATGTCTTTGCGTGGCAAGCATCCGACATGCCCGAGTCCCTGTGGAGGTAATCGAGCAGGCTAGCTAGCTTTACTACCGATAAAGTTCCGTAAAACAAAAATTACGGAGATTTGCCCCTGATCGACGAGATGCTATTAAGTCAGAGTTGGATAAGCTACTTAAAGCAGGCTTTATAAGAGAAGTCAACCACCCAGTGGTTGGCTAACCAGAATGGTCAAAAAGTCAAACGGCAAATGGCGTATGTGCGTGGACTTTACCGATCTTAATAAAGCTTGTCCAAAAGATGATTTCCTTTACCTCGTATTGATCACCGTTGATTCAACTGCGCAGTTGTGAGATATTAAGTTTTTAGATGCATATTCGATACCACGGATCAATATGTGTTTAAACGATGAAGAAAAGACCGCATTCATTACTCCATTTGGTACCTTTTGCTATGTCAAAATGCCATTTGGTCTAAAGAATGCCGGTGCTTCTTTTCAACGCTTAATGCAATCGACTTTTTCATCTCAATTAGGCCGGAATTTGGAAGCCTATGTTGATGATCTAGTCGTAAAAAGCATTAAGAGACTTAATCATATCACAGACCTACAAGAAACATTCGACAACCTCAGAAAGCACCGCTTAAAACTCAATCCAGAGAAGTGTGTGTTTGTAATTTCTTTAGGAAAATTGCTTGGATTCCTAGTATCCGAACGAGGAATCAAGCAAATCTGAAAAATAAAAGCCATCCTCCGATGCGCCCTCCAAACACAAAAAGGAAGTCCAAAACTCCTTTGGGTGCATGGCGGCTTTAAGTCGTTTCATCGCACGACTAGGAGAAAAAGGACTACCTTTCTTTAAACTTCTCAGGAGACATGAAGGTTTTGAGTGGTCGAACGAGGCAAACGTTGCTTTTGAGGATGTCAAGAGGTATCTTTCGAGTACTCTGCTCGTTTCTCCAAAGCCGTAAGAGACGCCTTAATTTACCTAGCCGCCACGCCACAGCAAACAAGCGCAAAGATCTTGGTCGTAGAACGTGAAAACGCATAACGACCGGTTTATTACGTTAGCGAAGTTTTACACGGCCTAAGGAGCGTTACCTCGTGTCCAAAACTTCTATATGCCCTCCTCATGTCTTCGAGGAAATCTGCGCATTATTTTCAGCGCACAAAATAGTGCAGGTTGTCGAGTTTCCTTTGGGAGCAATCCTCCATAATAAGGAAACAATGGGACGCATGGCAAAATGGTCGGTCGAACTTGGGAGTTCGACCTCCACTTCGTGTCCCGAACGGCCATAAAATCCCGGATCTTGGCGGACTTTGTCGCCGAATGGACAAATCTCGAACTGCTCAGATCCCGAAGACGATTCCCACGACCGGTGGATGATGTACTTTGACGGGTCACTTACTTTAAGTGGCTCGGGTCGGGTGGTCCCGTATCTCCTACGGAGAAACCTTAAAGTATGCCATACAATTAAACTTTCGTGCCACTAACAATGTGGCGTATCGAAGGTTTGCTAGGCGGCATACGAGCCGCGAAGCACTCTCGATTCGTCGACTACTCGTGAGAGGAGACTCTCAACTAGTCGTGAATCAAATTGGGAAAGAGTACCGGTGCTCTAACTCAACAATGGCTCGGTACTTATCGTAAGCACGTAAGCTAGAAAACATTTTTAGGTTTCGAGGTACAATTTATCCTCGAAGGATAATTTCTCGCACCAACTTGCTCGGATGGCTTCTTCCCGATCCATAATACCAAAAGGAGTTTTCTTGAGCAACTCCAAAACCCCTCTCGGTCGAAGAACCAAAGACACCTCCTCTTGAGATGGCCTCATTAGATTACGAGGATACCGGATGACTCCCATCTACGAGTATCTTTGCAAGGGTTCCAGACCAAGATGATCTTGAGGCGATCGATTATCCCAAAAGCCAAAATGTATACTTTGGTTGAAGGAGTCCTCTATAAACGAGGAACCTAAGGGATACTCATGCGATGCATTCCGCAAAACGGGAATAACACTCCTTCACGATATACAAAGTGGCATCTGTGGGACGATGCTTCCTCTGTAACATTAGTTGGTAAAGCCTTTCGACAAGGTTTTTACCGCCTACACCACACGATGCTATGGAGGTGGTTAAAAAGTGTGTCCAGTACAATTCCATGGTAGATGATACACCAACCACTCAAGCATTACAAACAATACCTCTTTCTTGGCCTTTTGCACTGGGGCTTGATATCCTAGGACCGTTTCCCAAAGCTCCGGGAGGTTTCAATTCCTTTTGTGGCTATTGACACGCTCACAAATGGATCAAGTGAACTCAGAATCGATAACAACTAAGCAAAGACAAAAGGTTCATGATGAGAAGCGAATTAGTCGATTTGGAGTTCCGAAGTCGGATAATTACGCATAATGGTAAACATTTGCAAGTGCAAAATTTCGTGAATTTTGCGACGAGTTGGGTACCAAGTTATGCTATGCTTCGCTGCACATCCCCAAAGCAATGGGGCTCGAACGTGCAAACGCCAAATAATGCGAGGAATTAAAACTCGAGTCTTCGACCCACTTGTTAGCGCTCGGGGCTTGGGTACAAGAATTACCCTCCATATTATGGGCGCTCAGACGACCACCAATCGAGCAACGGGAGAAACACCATTTTTTCTAGTTTTGGAGCCGGCCATGCTTCCTCGGAGCTAAAATTGCGGTCGACACGAGTTGAAACCTTCAACAACTCGGATCAGAACAACTTCGAGCAGATGACATTAACCTACTCAAGAGAGGAGAAACCTAGCCTTAATCCGCTCGGCGGTCTACCAACAAGCCCTGCAGATACTATAATCGTAAGGTCCAACCTCGCGACCTTCTGTGTAGGTGACTTGGTATTGAGGCTCGCCAATCCAAGTCTAATCGAATAAACTTTCCCTAAATGGGAAGGTCCTTACGAGGGTCGAAGTAACTTTCGGTGGCCTCAGTCGACTAGCAATGGAAGATGGGCGAGTTCTCTCAAACTCTTGGAACATCGACCGCCACGCAAATTCTATGTGTGATCGATTTCTCGAGCAATAAAAGTCCGAGTTCCTTCTACCTCTCTTGCCTTATTTTTGAGTAAAGCTTTTTTTTTTTATATATATTTCGACTATGATACAAAAATAAAACTCGCTTTTTCTTTACACCGGTCTAAAAGCGAGTAACATCATCTAGTTGAAACTTCTCTCTCTCGCATGTGGTTACGCCCACTAGAAGGAATTTCCTAGCATCGACTCGTTACTCATTTTTTGCTGCCAATACAAAGAGCTCAGGTTCTATCCAGTCGAAATGTTCTCAAAGCCAACTCTTTCAAATCTTAGTTTATTTTTTCAGTCAATTCAAGAAATATTCTAAGTAGAGTGCACTTTCTTACATTTGTTCGACCACCTTTGGTGTACTGATTTATTTTAAGCTAGTGAAGGAAGAGACACACCTAGTCGAAATCTTTCCTCTCTGCATGTGGTCCTGCCCACTAGAAGGAAACTTCCTAGCGCTGCTCAATCTCCTACTTTTGCTACTGGAAAAGACTTATCGAAGTCCACCAAAAAAGGACGAACGAATTACTAAAGTCCTCTAAGACGTCTGCTTAACTCAAGTTGTCGTTCTTGGTTCAATTAAACTAGTGGAAATGAAAACATCACCTAGTCGAAGCCTTTCCTTTACTTGACGTGGTCCCGCCCACTAGAAGGAACTTCCTAGTGTCGAGTCGTTTTACTCTTTCGACCGATGCTTGACAAGCGTAACAAAAGCTATAAGTTAAATAAACCTCTCTTTGTTTTCAGAAAACCCGTTTCAAACACTATTTATTTAGATTGTCTAAACAATCTAAACAAATAGTCGGGGGCTAGGATAAAGTTATTAATTTGACTTCAATTCTTAGTCTTTCATTCGTCTTTCATTCGCTTATTATCTTTTGAGTTACTAACTACTCGACAAGATGATTTTCAGGAAATAAGGCGGATCATATATTACTCATCAACAAAAATTCTCTGCCTTACAAAGTAGTTACAAGATTACTCTGAAGGGGGAGAGCCTAGCTGCATTTCCTCCGCCACCTTTTGCCAATCGATCAGATTTCCACAATCGCACGACTTGCCTCGATTCAGAGACGATCAAGTCGGCCGATTGGTTTAACATTAAGGCGGGGATCTTGAGCTTTAAGTTTCGCTAAAGCATAACTTACAAAGCCTTCGATCGCCTCCCTTATTGATTCAAATTTTGATTAGCCTTGAGTGGTCACCATTTCTTGCAATTTTCCGACTTGTTCTCCAATAGTACTTGTGTGAGCAAACTATAGTATCTTCTCGAGGAGTTTTCCCTCGTAATGTAGCTCACTAAGCACATTGTTCAGAGAGTGATGTTGTCTTGAAGACTAGTCTTCATCGACTCCATCTCTGTTGGGTACAAGTCGAAGCCTCGCAAGCTTTTGTTCTCGACCACTTGTTACAAAAGAATAATACTAGGTCAAACAAAAATACTTCTAGAGGAACATAACACAAAGATATTTGTAGGTAAAAGCATTTCTTACCTACTAATTGAGAATCAATTTCTTGACCTCTTCGCGATGGAGAGCAACAGCCAAGATGCTTTTGCTCCCACGCCCGATGTCCTCAGCATTCATCTTAGCAATGCGGACGGACTCATTGCGAATCAAGGTCTTTGCTTGGATTTGACCTCAAGGATTCTCAATTGGGCGGCAATTTACGAACAAGGAATTGACATTAAAAAGGAAAACACTCAAAAGGACAACGGTAAAGAGTTACTTACTCGTGACTTGAGTTCTCGTAACCTCAAGTTCTTGATCCTTATTCTTGGTAATGCGGAAAACTCTGAATGACCAAAGATTTGTCTCAACTTTCAGGAGATTCTTCATCTCATTTTCTTTATCTGAAGAAGAAATGAGAGTTAGGTAAAGGTTAAAACTCAAAAGCAGTCTTAAGTTCAAGACTTCATCGCTTATTTTTCCTGCAATTTCTTAGATGCAGAGACAACCTCTCGAAGTCTTTCCGAGAGGTTAATACTTCATTCCTTAGCCTCCTCGACTCCTCTTTTTCATAGTCGGCGAGTCGGCTAAGGTCTTTGAATCAACTTGTTTAACCTACAAAGGGCGGAGATGGAGATAAAAATCAGTAGAATGGTTATAAATACTTCTACAACCACGACCTAGTCGTAAGTTTTTCTCGCGACTACGAATGGTTGTAAGTCTTTCTGCGACCACTATCTGGTCGTAAGTAGTAAATAAGCTTTTTACGACTAATACTTTGTCATGAGTTTCTTCCATGACTATTCTCGTAAAGCATTATACGAGTATTTAAGTCAAAAACAACTATGAATGATAATTGACTTACCACCTCTCGCCTCTGCAGAGTAGTTCCTTCTCTTGTCTTAGCTTAAAAGTTGTCGATGATACTCACCGACAACGACAATTTGCTCGAGCTTTCGCAAAAAGAAAAAGCGGTGAGAAGGGAAGGAAAGCCACATATATAAGTATTCGAAGATACTTACATTCATAGTCGTTCTAGCAAAAATCGAATATACAAGGTCAGGTCTTTGCAGACTTATCTATCCTCGCGACTTTGTCCCACCACACCTTCTCGAGGCGCTCGTTGTCAAAAGTATTGTCCATATTGGGAATATCTTTGGGATGGGGACTCGGTCCACGAGATTTGTGCGAAGACCCTCGACGGAGGCAGCCCAAAGAAGTCACCACGGTTGAAATTCTCTCCTACAGTTCGTGATTTCTCTTTGGGTAGGGAAGGAACGCCTCCTACGATTTCCTTCCCAAAGCGGTGCGTAGGCTGGTCACCACCTTGACCAGAGGCTTCCACACCTACCTCTGTTGTTTCTACGACTTCAGTAGTCGTAGCGGCCACCTCAACGAAGAATACCGCTACCTCAAGAGTCGAGTCACGACTTGGCAGATGTGGGAGACACTGGGAGTCTCGACTTCATCGGCCACCGGGCCAAGGGTGATGCTTGACCACCTCTGTTGCTACCTCTCCGAGAGTCAAGGGATAGCAATGGACTTCTCGTGAAGCATTCGGAAATTTGAAGGAGCCTGATGAAATAAAGAAAAGCAAATCAAAGTTGTGAAAAGAAAAGGTAAATGTCCTTCTTACACTTCAAGACATTTCACATACCTCGCACTCTGGTCTTAACCAGAATTTTGGAGCAATCCTCCCAACGGAGGACCTCTTCTTCTCCACGACCACGCCCGGTCGAGGTTCAACATTTGCTCAGCTACGACCACGCCCGGTCGTAGAGTTTGAAACAGAAACGAGCTCGGTTTCTGATCTTCTGGATGGACGAGAGGTGTCTCGACCATCCCGATAAAGATCGCCCTCGATTGCAGGTTGTCGATGCAAAGATCGCCCTTCATAAAAGACATAAAATCCTTCCAGTTCTCCCTTCCAGTTGATTAATAAAACTAGGAGTGGCACCAATCGCGAAAGATTCCGTGTCATAATAGAAGGGTACCTTAGCCTTGCGAGGTTTGCGCTGAGAGGTTCAACCGCTTCAACCTCCTCGGCCCGGACAGTGCGGCCTCGGCCAGATACAACTACAATCGCCGCAGCCTTGTAGAGGTTTGGTCGAAAGACCGTAACTCGAACTTGCTCCCCTTGTCTGCAGATTTTACAAGTCGACGTCTCTTCGAGGAGGAGCCGAGTCTTTGTCTTCGACAACCCGGCGCCAATAGTCATCGTAAGCGACTTCTTCGTCGTCTCCGGCGATTTTCCATGCCTACTTTACGTAAAGCAAAAGTAAAAGAAGAATCACTAATTAGTCGTAAGTTTTTCTACGACTAGTACCAAGTCGTAAGTTTTTCTACGACTTTTCTTGATTGTAATATATTCTCGATCACCATTAGTCGTAAGTATCTTCTACGACTATAAAGTCCTAAAGAGAGAATCAGATTTGATTACCTTTAGGCGCTCTATCCTTTCATCTGCGGACAAAACCGCAATGACTTGAGGAACCCCCTCGGAGTGGCGGGGACTTCTCACGATGAGTCGACTGAGTCAACCTCACTGTGAAAGATCCGTAAGCAGATAAAAATATTAGACAAAGTTGAGAAAACCAAACGGAGAACTAAGTCGACAATTGCTTACCCTCCTCGTAGTCTCGGTGGGGTCTCCTCTCCCGAGTACCTCCACATAGGAGATGCTCGTTTCTTGAGGATCGATTAGGCGTGTGATGAAATCCTTCACCACATGCCATCCGTCCACCCTTCTTCCTTCAAGTCCCTAATGGCTTGAATATAAGGGCTAATCCGGTGATATCTTCAGGTTGAATCCCATGAAGATTTCTTTTCAATGACCTTCCCACGAAAGAAAGGTGTCTTGAGGTGACCTTCCAAGAGAACCACCTCTTCCTCGGCCGACCACGAAGACCGGGTAAAGCTCTGAATGTACTCCTTCGACTTGAATCGTGGAGCTTGGACCACACACCTACGGCGATTCCGGTTTGTCGAGCCATCCCATAATAATATTGGAACGGCTCGAGATCCGCCGGAATCCCTGTGCGCCTCGCACGCATATACGAACACACTCAACATGGTAATGGAATTGGGACCTAAGTTCACCGTTCCACCCCAAAGTGTTCGAGTACTCTCGTAAGAAAGGGGTGGGCGTAATCGAAGGCCCGACTCACAATACGCTTGGAAGACGGGATTTGCCCATTTTCCCCGATGGCAATCTCGCCCAATAGCCGGAATCCACTTCACGAGCCTTCTCGGGATCTTCCCAGATCAACCAAGATCTTGATCTTAGCGCATCCATCTCCGATTCCTCCCATTCGAAACTCTCTTGGCCATTTCGCCGAAGCAAGAAGTTTTTGATTGGATTAGCGTGAAAAGATGAAACCTAGTCGAGGATGGAGAAAGCAAGAGTTCAAGAGCGGCGGAGCGATTCGGGAAAAGTAAAACCCAAGTCTACCTTACGTAAGTTTTATAATCGCACGATCTCGCCGCTTTGGAAACCGTCTCGCCTATAGGTGCAGAGGAATTGGTTGTACCGCAGAACCGCTTCATCGGACAAGTCCGAGAGAGCGGTTGCAATTCCCAGATGGTCCGCTCGAGAAAAATTAGGTGCGATCGTCACCCCAAGCAAAATTATATTCTTGACCAAGTATTTACGGTGAAGGAAGTATCAATCGGAAGGCTTTTTCTCCGATTCCCCGCTACGACCACCGGACGGTCGTAGGGTTTTTACGACTTTTAAGTTGTAAACAATCTTCACGGATTGCGATCATTTCGAACCGCCTCATCAACAGATCCAGAGATCGTTTGCAATTCCCAGACGGTCCGCTCGAGAAAGTTATGTTTGTTTTATCATCTCCAAGTAAAATTACTTTCCGACCAAGTCTTTACGGTCAAAGGAAGTATCAATCGGAAGGGTTTTCTCCAATCACCCTACTACGACTACTACGGTTGTAGGGGTTCTTATGACTTTTGATAGTTGTAAGCAACCTTCTTGACCAAACAAATTATCTGGTCAAAGTAGCATTCAAATATCGAAGAGTTCTTCCTTCGACTATTGTTCTCGACATTTTCATGGTCGTAAGACCATTTCTGAAACCTTCACCAAGTAAGTTACTTTCACTTGAAGTGGGGGCTAGATGACGAGGATCTAATAATCCTCATTTTATCTTTTATCTGTAATTTTTATTATGGGTAAATATGATGTCACATAGTCCTCAGAAGTATCCCTTATTTCTATAAGGGAGAGGCCTAACCTTTGATTGTAAGTTCTTCTACAATCACCCCCATAGTCGTAAGTTCTTCTACGACTACATCATGGTCGTAAGTCCTTCTACGACCATTACATAGTCGTAAGTTATTCTACGACTGCTACCTGATCGTAAGTCCTTCTACGACCACTACATAGTCGTAAGTTCTTCTACGACCAGGAAAACTACGACCACCTTATAATCAAACCTACGACGGGTAGGTCCAATTGATTAAGGAATCGAGCGGTCTACACGCACTATTATTCCGGCGTATTAATGGTGTGTAAATACCCCATTATCTCGGAAGATAATTGCCGACGGCGTGAAGAAGTCAAGGCGCGGTAATTACTACCATCATGCGCCCGTTACTACATTAATTAGGCGCATCTTCCGTAGGACGAAACGGCTACTTCTTCACGACTATATAAGGGTATCAATCAGAGAGATAGAGGGAGGGCGAACAAGAGCCAGTCAAGTAGGAACACAAGTACTATTCTCTGTAATAGTCTTAGTCTTTTACTTGATCATCAAGAATACCATACACACAGGATTAGGGTTATTATTCTCTCGGAGAAGGCTGAACTGCCTAAACATCCCGTGTCAATCCACTCTGCGTGATCTTATCTCTAGGAGACCCCCCGAATCAAACAATCTTTACGTAAGATCGGTTCTAATACACCGACAGAATTAATAAAAATATATAACTATTTTGTTTAATGCGAACATTCATGAATTGTTCATATTTTCAGCAGCCACACATAACATTGGCAGTTTGGCACTATCAAAGAAACAATGTGCATTAATTTGTTCATCACAAACATAACACTTAATGTATCACATTTAGCTCATAAGTCATAAAACTCATAACTCACAAGTCAACATACATAAAACTTAGTTCATCACATACATAAAACATAGTTTAATGCCAACAATCCAAGATATCATGTCTTAAAAAGTAGCAGGCCAGCAGCATCTCGCTATGTCTTTACAAGCCTCCAAGTCTCCAACTTCGGTCCTAGAAAATGCATGAGACGAATCAGATGTCATCTTTTCCTTCTTCTTTTATTGTTATGCAAAAGAATAAAAGATCTAGCAAAGATGGTAGGACAGTTAAAGTATTATATTAAATGCATGGAATTTTTGGCAAATCTATCATACAAAAAGAACTATCTCCATTGTTAATACAAAACATCAAGTAGTCCAACTAGTGAACAGAATTTCCACACTAACCATGATTCTACAATTCTAAAGTAAGTGATATGGAGATTTACCTAGTGATTGGTCATTCATCCATGTCCTCCAACACGTCCTCCAAATCATCCATATCCTCGTGCTCCTGCAACTACAAGTTGTAAATCAATGAGTATCGTTTATCAAGGTGACATTAAATTGAGCCATTGAGTTAGATAGTTAGGTAAAAAAAACAGCAAACCATTGCCAAGCTTCCAAAGCATCGCTCAATGCCCTCCATGTCCATCTCAGTGAGGATAGATCCACCAATATCTCCACCTTCATGTGAAAAGATTAATTATGCTCAAAGATCTCACATACTACACATAAACCAATCAAACACAAATGTAGAACTCAATATTACCTTTTCGAGACGCTGCAGTCCAATCTTTGGTACAAATCAAAGCTTGCACGATTTCAGGATCAAGGCGACTGCGAAATGGATCGACAACACGTCCGCCTGCACTAAAAGCTGACTCCGAAGCAACAGTCGACACTTGAATAGATAAAACATCACGCACAAGTCGGGAGAGAATAGGGAGCTCAGCTTGCTTGAGCTTCCACCATGACAAAACATCAAATAAGATTTTGCCTTTTGTTTTCCATTCAACTAGTGGTTGTTCCATGTACACTTCCAACTCAGTTTTAGTACCTTGACCTACAGTACTACTGCCATGCAAGAACCTTTCAAGATCTGCATCAAGATCATCATCACTCACCTCATCCTCAACCTCTTGGTCTAATGGTTGAAAATCAACTGTTTGCACATTTGCAGTTGTTGTCTTCTTCGAAGTTACAAGTGGACTGGACACATAAGCCTGGAACAACTGGTTAATAACACTCATGAATCTACCAACTTCTTCTGGAGCATTGTCATGGTAAATCTTATCTGCAAAATAGTGCACCGACTTTATCGTGTATCTAGAATCAAAAAACATGCTACAACTAGAGCCATGTTGGACTTTTTCCAGTACTTATTATACTTAATTTGCATGGAATGAGCCATAAAAGATATAATAGGCTCAGGGCTATCACACCAGTCTGCAATGGCAAGCTTAATCTTGCAAAAAGTATTGAAAAATAGATTTGATGTTGGATATTTAGTGGCAGAGAAGATCTCAGTAGCATCATAAAATCTCTTCAAACATGTACATAAAGATTTTGCCATAGTCCAATTTTCAGCAGTCGGTACACATCTCACATATTTGCTTCTATGTCGAAGGAAAAGCCTACCAAAAGCCTACCTATAGTAAATAGCTTGCTTCAACATAAGATATGTGGAGTTCCACCTTGTTGGAACATCCAATGGGAGACCATTTGGCACATCTAAGTCACATTCTGATGCACACTTCATAAATTTCTCATACTGCAATGGAGAGTTCTTCACAATTGCAATTGTATTTCTGATATTTGCAATAGTTGGTGCAATTTGCTTCAAACCGTCTTGGGCAATAAGGTTCAAAATATGATTCAAGCATCTCACATGAAAAAAGATACCATCACAAATCAAGAGAGCTGACTTATTGAGTTTTAGTACTACCCCTTAGCACATACATCATTGGCTGATGCATTATCCAAAGTAAGAGCAAACAATTTCCTATCAAGATTCCAGTCCACTACACTATCATGAAACTGTGCGCATAGGTTTCTTCTCGAATGGTGTCCTTCTACAAGCATAAACTTAATAATTCTTTTCTGCATGTTCCAATTGTCATCTATCCAATGCACAGTGATACACATGTAACCTTTATTTTGGTTTGATGTCCACATGTCCATAGTTGTACTAAAGCGACATGCAAGTGCTTTGAAGTAATCATACAACTTCTTCTTTTCCTCTACAAAGATATTCAATATATCTTTTCTGACAGTAATACGGCTCTTAATTGGAAAACTAGGGCGCAGTGACTTGATAAAGTCCACAAAGTACTCGTGCTCAACAATATTAAAAGGATATTCATGCATGATAATTGCCAAATATAATTTTTTCAAACTGTCAGCCTCATCATACCTATAAGTCTCAATAGATGCAGTGCTGCTGTCATCTCCACTCTTCATCAATTTTAGAAGCTGATGGCCTCCCTTTATTTGGTGCTTGCTACCCAAGTGATTCCAAAAGACCGATGTTCCTCTTGAACTCTCACAACGAGCTTTGTACTTGCACTTGTTGCATTTAGCCCAATACTCTGTAATCATGTTGCCATCCGATCCTTCCTTCTTTTTATCATATTTTGTGTAGTGCTCCCAAACATTAGAGCTGCACTTCTTTGCTCTCTTCGCAGCAGGAGCAGGAATGTCGGCCTCGACACCAGTCTCACCAGTCAAATCAACTTCATTCCTTGGCACCAATGCACCAGCAATTGGATCATTTGTAGCAGTGGAAGGTGGTTGTGGCACCGACAAAGCAGGAGATGTATTGCTTACACTTACACTACTACTTTCAGTTGTAGATTCCATCACAAATCTAGCACAAGATAGTGGAGGGAATACATAAGATATCAATCAATCAATGAGGCATGTATATTATAAACAACAAAAAATTTAGTCATAGAAGGATTAAACAACGTCAAACTTAATACATAAGCAAATTTTCAGTTAACCAACCAAAAAGAGCCACTCCAACAGATTGGATAACACTAGGAGCCCATCATCATTCATTAGTTCATTACCAGTTAATCAACATCAAGCAAATTGTAGTATGAATTGCGACCGAAAACAACCTCATTATCATTAGTTCATTACCAGTGGCAGTATAGCACTAGGAGTCTAGGAGCCCATCAGCATTCAGCCATTCTGCCCATTCATACAATCATACTGATACTAGTACAGACTGTACAGTAGTACTACAAGTCTACAATACCACATCATTTTCAGTTAACCAACACCAACCAAAAGGATCCCATCTACCAGTGCGACCGAAAACAACCTCATTATCATTACCAGTATTGGCAGTATAGCGCTACGAGCCCATCAGCATTCAGCCATTCTGCCCATTCATACTGATACTAGTACTACAATACCACATGCATTCAGCCATTCATACAATCATACTACAATAATACAATGCAACATAATTTGCTTACCACTTACCAGTGGCGACAAAACAGGCGCAAGGAAGCCGGCGGGGGAGGAGCTGGGGCCGTGAGGGACTGAGGGGGAGCCAAGCCAACGGGGGAGGCGCTGGGGCCGTGAGCCCGTGAGGTGAGGGGGGTCCGGTTGAGGCGAGACGGCCAGCGGAGGAGGGGAGCCGGCGCTGGGCGATGTCGCCGGGCGGGAGGGAGCCAGGGGGACGGTCGGACGGCGAGATGGCTGGCCGTGGAGGAGGGGATCCGGCCGAGGCGAGACACCGGCAGAGGAGGGGAGCCAGATCGGGCAAGGTCGCGGTGGGGGTCCACCGAGGCGAGACGGCCGGCATGGATTGGATCCGGTGAGGCGAGACGGCCGCGGGGAGGGGAGTCGGCACTGGGTAGTGTCGCCGGGGGGGGGGGGAGCCGGCGGGGACAGCCGGACAGGCGAGATGTTTGGGGGGAGGGATCCCACGAGGCGAGACGGCCGCAGCGGGGAGGGAGGACCGAGGCGAGACGGCCGGCGGAGGAGGGCGGGGGTCAAGGTGGTCGCCGGGGAGGGAGCCACGGGGACGGTCGGACGGGCGAGGTGGCCGGGGGCGGGGCGAGGATGGCCGTGTCGGTGGGGGAATGTGGGGGGCGGGGGCTGCCGAGTCGTGCTGGCGCCCGGCTGGAGCTGGAGATTTGGATTTTGGAGACTGAAGAAAACCCTAAGGAGTAACCGAACCGAGTAAGGAAGGAAAGTAAGGACAAAGGGGGAAGTCGGCTGGGTAGTGGGTTGTGGGCCTACTGGGCCGGGCTAAATTTTTCGGATATCCGGATATCCGTATTCGTATCCGTATCCGCCGGATAGTATCATTACCGTATTCGTTTCCGTTTTCGATAAAAAAATCTGAATCCGTTTCCGATCCGAAAATTATCCAAGAAAAATCCAATCCGAGACTATCCGAATCCGATTTCGTCCAATTCAAACAGAAAATATCCGATCCGTTTTCAACCTAATACATAGTAGCACGTAGGAGTCGGTAGAACATGTAACCGGGTGGATACTCTCGATCGAGTCGTCGTTACGGATGAAAAGGCGCTGTCTTTTCCTAGCTACACTGGAGTAGTTTATTCACCCCTAGTACTAAGTACTAGTACACTACTACTAGCTGCTGGTTGCTAGTACCCTACTCGATCCGTGCCACCACGCACGTGGTATCTATCTGGGTATCTCCAATAGCTGACCGTCCATGACTGATTAGGCTGTTGACACGTGGTCTATTGACGCACGTGGTATCTATCTAGTGTCTGATCAGGGTATCTCCAAAGCTGGCCGTCTATAACTGAATAGGCTTTCTGTCATGTATTTTGAGTGGCTGATATTTTTAATAATTCGATTGTAAAAGATTATTTTTACTATTTTGAGTTAAAATCGTGATAGACGAGCAAAACAACTCTACCTCCATCCGATATTTTTACCAAAGAGACGATTGTTTCATCGTACGTATGTCGGGACACAACCATGGACGCTACGGTCGTACGTATGTCACGACCGTAGAATGGCCACCACTAGTCACGTCCCATAAAGATGGATACCTCATTTCACCTGGACATGCAATGCAATTTGCAATGCCACTCGCGACACATCTCTTCTGTTTCTGGCCCTTTCTACGCACGTACACTGCGCTCTGCGATTTTACATTTGCCACTACTGTTGCCTGTTGGTATATATGTCCAAGGAAATGGAGGAGCTGTACCATACATGTTCGCATGAACCTTTTTCTTCTTCTTTGCTCTGTAAGTTCAGTGTGAGATTACCACAGGTCACTCCTCTTCTCGAGAAAAGGAATTTTTTTTAATAATACAGTTTTTCTTTTAAAAACGCAAATAAATATTCTTTTTTTATTACAAAACTATACATTTGTCGCTAATTAAAAGACAAAACTAGGCATCTGTTGCTAATTCAATTAGTGACAGGAAGTTGCCGCTATTTCAATTGACGACATGGACCGTCAGTATGCAAGAGTAGCAGATCTTTAGTGACATGTGCCCTCTCCAAACAAGAGCAAATTCAGGGATTCAGTCTCTGTCGCCAATTGAATTAGCGATATGGCCTGACTGTTCCATGACAATATGGTCCTTGTTGCTAATTCAATTGGTGACAAAGGTCTAGTATTGTAATTTTTCTCACTATTTATTTCTGTAATTATTTTTTTTAAAAAAAAATCTTGAGAAAAGAAGGGGAAAGAACAACCTTGTTGGGCTCAACATCGTACCCCCCGAAAAACTCCGTCGCAAGAGGCTCGGTGAGTAAATTATCGGGCCTTTCGATTTAGGCTTTCCCAAGGCCTGCTGCGATCTCCAACCTCTTTTGTGTTTGTGTGACGCCAACAGGAAGACTACTTGCAGACTTAGGGCATGTTTGGAACGGTTGTAGATTTTATGAAAAACAACTTCCGGTTGAGTTGCATGGCTAGGCTGAAAAGATTTGATGTTTAGCTGTCGTGCTTTTAGGCAGGTTGGTTGTAACATCTGAGATGGTAAATGTCTGAAATGACCCTGAGAACAGTAATGAATTGTTTGACGTCGTTTAACACAATTAACAATGTTTAACGCCAACTAACGACAATTGATGATTATTAACAACGACTAACGGTAGTTAATGACAAGTGACAATAATTAACGATATTTGATGACAACCAACGGCAGTTAACGACAACTAACGTTATTTAACGATAAATTGACCACAATTAATACAATTAACGACAAGAAATAATAAATAATTTTTACGACAAACAATTATTTACAGAAATACCGCAAACAACGTAGTAAACCACAATTTGCGTCTTTAACGGTAATTATTACAATATGCATTTATTACAACAAATAATTAATAAAACACAATTATTACACGAAATAACTATTACAATAAGTAATTATTAAAAACAATTATTGTAGTGAATAATTCATACAACACATAAATAATAAAATAAATAATTATTACAAAACATTATTAAAAGGATTAATTAATACTACAAAATATATATATTTTAAAAAAAACAACAAAGTCGTCGGCGACGGCCAGGGTTTGGGCCGCCGCTGTCGGCGTTGCTGGAGTTGAGTGGCAGGGTCGAGGGAGGAGAAGGGCGGCAACGGGAGAGGAGTTGGGCGGCGGGGTCGATGGAGGAGGTCAGCGGCCGGCCTAGCGCCGGGTAGAGGGAGGAGGAGAGAGGTGGTCATGGGAAGAGGATGAAGGAGGGTGGTGGCCGCGGGTGGAGGAGGAGGGTGGCCTCAGGTGGGATCCAGATCTGGATTTAGGCCACTCGAGCGCCGAGGAGGAGGGAGCTGGGAAGGAGGGCACCTGGGGAGGAGGGCGCTGGGGAGGAGGATGTGGCCGCCTGCGGGGGAGTGAGTTGGGGAGGAGGTTGGTAGGGAAGGAGGAGGTAGGCAGGCGAGGGAGGAGGAGGTGAGCGAAGGAGAAGGAGGTGAGCGAGCTGGCGAGCGTGGGGGGAGGGAGCCGAGTGGGCGTGTGGGGGCGATGGGGGGGGGGTGGCCACGGGCAGAGGAGTGAGCAGGGGAGAAGGTCGGCGGGGGAGGAGGCAGGCGGGCGGAGGAAGAGGAGGTGGACGGGCGTGGGAGGAGGGAGCCGAGCATGGGCGCTGGTGGGGGGTTATGGAGTGGCATTCTGCGGGGAATTACCCCCGAACTGTAGGGGTCATTTCGGAATAGAGACTGTGGGAAGCCGCAGAAGCTCCCCGCGGGGGGTTTCTTGCTTCCACGCGTTGTAACACAAAGCCACTTCGGAGAAAAGCGGCTGTGAAAAGCCTCCCGTTTGGGACGACTTTCGACTTTTTAGGGGCAAAAAGTCAAAGCCGATGTCGCCCAAACACCCCCTTAAACTAGCTCCATACTTTAGGGAAACTAACTGAAACAGGCTAATCAACACAACTATAGGAACACAATGACTTCTCAACACAAATTTTTTGAAGTACCTAAGAGCATGTACAATGTTTAAAGAGATGCTTAGCAAATAAAACATATTTTTCTTGCTACATAGGATAGATAAGGTGTTTATCTTGTAGCAGCGATGTTTAATTAGGCATCAGTACTTAACATATGCTTATGTATATAGCTATATCTAATAAAAATAGTAAAACCATATAGTACTTACAAAAGAGATAGTTGCATTATTTGGCTTCCATCGTAGCTTGAAGTTCACATTATTGAGTATGAGAAACAACTTTAACAAAGACTTCAAATTAACGCAAGCACTCTTGCGATAGTGGTTGGCAATCAGCCAAACCAGCAAATATTTGACTCTGGGGAGAAATTTTGCTTTCAACTTTAATATCTTGAACTCTTCTGCTGTTCCATTGAAATAATATCTGATATATATTACTGTCGAGAAAAATACAACCTGACAACTCTGAAACTGACATCAACATCTTTCAGGCCAATAGATTTCTCTCGAGGTTCCTTCTAGAACAGAAATGGACCGTGTTTGTCCCTTTCTATTAAAATTAACGTGTACATCTTTACTTTCCACAGCAGATCTTTTTCCATGTAAAGTAGGCCTTGACAAATTTTAGATATTTTTTTAAATAATACATTTGAAATAAAATGTCTATTTCAAAAAATTACAAAAATGAGATTCTGTCGCCGTTTAAAATAGCGACATGCCCCTAGAAATCATAATTCCAAATAACGACATAGGCATTTAATATTGTTTGGCTGTTTGGTAGGCGATAGTAGGGGTGGCAATTTCCGCTAGGGGTCTCCCAATGGTTCACAGGGCCGAGGCACTGCATCGTACCAGGTGTGGTTGGGGGCAATTTCACCCCGTGGGGGCCGTTGAGACCCGACATGTCCAGTAACTTTCCAAATTTGAACCATGTTTGTACTTTTAAGACATTGCATGAACTTTTGGCATTTATGGAGTTCAAATTTGTAGCCCCTGTGGGGATCGGGGTGGGGGGCCCTTGCCCGTACAGCATAACGGGGTGGCCCTTGTCCCGGCAGGCATAACAGGGTGGGGAGATGGCTACTGGGGGTCGGGGCGGGGTGGCGGAGGAGCCCCCCGGCCCGTTGCCATCCCTAGGCGACAGGGCTCTTGTCGCCAATCCAACTGTCGACAGGGGCATATGGTCATTTCAAATGGCAATAAAAATATATTTTTTTGTAATTTTATTAAATGGATATTTATTTATGTAATTTTATTTAAAAATATCCCCACAAGCATATCTATGTCCTGGTTGTGTGTATACTCATCGCTTAGTGTGATCATTGATAAAATACCATGTTTTCATTATTATAATAATATATGGTTTTTTCCATTCTAGCTACGCAAAAAAGTCCGAAATGCCCTCGCCCAAAAAGCAAGCAAGTTACAGTAGCTCAAAGACCAATTCAGCATTGACCCCGCAACCCTCCAACCCATCCTCCACCTGCCGCCCAACGTTGCGCCCTCCATGAACCACAGCATCGGCGCGGGGCTAGCGATGGCAGCGCCGATGCCGGCGAACGTGCACACGACGGAGCCGGCCGTGCCGAGGCGACATATTGTGTTGCCCGTGCCGAATACCCCGTCTGCGCTTGCGTTGAGGGCCGCGCGGCACTAGAAGTGCATCATCTCGTTGCCGTCGGTGCTGCACCACGCAGTGGCGCTGTGCGCCCGGGCGGCCGACCGGGCCTCCTCGAACCGTGCCACAACCCCCGCAACACTGTGCATCAGGAACAGGCCTCCATGGACGGCTTCGGCGCCCTCGCGGTGCCTTACTAGTTATAACTAGGAGTGTAAAATCCTATATCCGACTAGTTATATCCCTCCAGATGTTTCATAGCATACCCAAAAGCCACCTTTATAACTACCTAGATGCGGAATAGCGTTTGGTAACCCCACTACACCATGGCATAGTATTAAGGGCAATTCAACTGCCGGGAAAAACTGCGTTGCAAGGCAATTTATCTGCCGGGAATGTGTATTGCCGACACTTATTGCCTGCCCAGTAAAGTGCTACTGGGAGAGAAATTCCCAGCAGATATGTGTATTCCGGCATTTAACTACCCTAAATAAGTTGGTTTTCCTGGCAGTTAGAGTTTCCTCGGCAGTTAGATGTTTCCCGGCAGTTAGAGTTTCCCTGGCAGTTATATTTATTGCCGGCAGTTACCGTGCCCTCGATTCCATGTTTGTAGTACCATCAAATGATGTCACATCTAGCCTAAATTTGTGATTTGCATCTAAGAACCTACGATGACCCATGTAACAAGACTTGCTGCCATTCTTCAAACGCAGAGAACAAGTATGTGAGTTGCAGTGAGGACAAGCTAGCTTGCATGAAGTAACACATCCAGACGCATATCCTAAGCATGGGTAATCAGTAATGGTTGACAAGATGGCAGCACACAATTGGAAGTACTCATCCCTGGACGCATCGTATGCTCTAATACCCTCCTCAAACATTGATATCAAATCATCCACTAGTGGTTGTAAATAAACATCCATATCCTTCCTAGGTGAATTTCGCCAAGAATTAACAAGGAAAGTATGAAATTTGGTTGCTTCATACACATCCAAGGAGGTAGATTCAATGGAATAAGAATAACTGGTCAAATGCTATAGCTACAGTTCATTGATCTAAATGGATTAAAGCCATCGGTAGCTAAAGCGAGCCTGATATTGCCGCTCTCTGCACCAAATTCTGGATGTTTGCAATCAAAATCCTTCCAAATGGGAGAATCTGCAGGATGCCTCAATAATCCATCCTTTGTACGCCCTTCAACGTGCCACCATGCATCACTTGCTGCCTTTGGAGACATGTACAATTTTTGAAGTCTCTTCTTTATTGGAAAATAGCGAAGGACCTTTTTGGGAACTTTGTGCACACATTTTCCATCAAGATTCGTCTTCTCTATTTTCCAACGGGAAGTCTGACATTTCGGACAGAAATCTGCCTTTTCATACTGCTTCCAAAATAGTACGCAATCATTCTTGCATGCATGAATACTAACATATCCGAGTCCAAAGCATCTAACCATTTTCTTAGCTTCATTAAAGTTCTTAGGTAGCGTTGAGCCCTCCGGAAAAGCTTCTTTAAGAAGTTGTAGTAGCATGTCAAAACTTGTATCACTCCAACCTCCAAGAAATTTAGTGTGGAGTAATCTGACAACAAAGCGTAGCTTCGAGAAGATTTTGCACCCTAGATAGAGCTCTTGATTAGCATCACCTACTAAATGGTAAAAATCTTCAACACCTTCACATGGATCCTCCTCAAAACAATCCTTATTTTCACCCAAATCCACTATTCCATCTAACCCATGAGCTACATCGCGAAGCATATCAAACATCTCATCACCATCCTCAAAATTGTCCTCTACTTGAACCTCAGCATACACATTTTGCTGTGCATAACATGATGATGTCTCTCTATGAAAAATCCATCTATTGTACCCTTTAAAAAACACATGACATATTAAATGCACACGAACAACGCTAGCTTCTTTCCAGCAACTATTCACACATTTCCTACAAGGGCATAATATTGTGTTTACTTTTGACGATCGGGCAAAAGCATACTGTACAAATTCTTCGACCCCTTGTACATATTCAGACGTGTGCCTACAATTAATTACTTGTTATAAGAATGGACGTGAGAAAGTACTAGAAAATAAATTTATATTGTAAGCTTATGTTGTACCTAGGCAGATCCATCCATCTCTTATCCATAGCTGCTATGTACTATCAAATGTACAAAACATCTACGCAAAAGATTTCTCCAATACAATTATTAGTGAAGTGCCTAAAGAAACAACTTGCTTAATGGAATCTTTACAGATGATAATGTCTTAAGCAGAGGGAATGGAGCCTACCAGAGCCTATTAGCAGTCCTTAATTGTCCTGATGTACCACTGCATGTAGGCAACACAGCTCTATCTGAGACCTAAGTAGCCATCAAACCACATCATATTATCATCCACGGAAAGGAAAAAAATGGCTAAGTAACCAGCTGCAATCAAAGATGCAGAGCAAAATAGTACTCACGAAACACAAGGACTTGTCTTCGGGAAGAGCTCCTCTGCATTTCTTAAGGAATCGTAACAAAAGAAAACAACACAGATGCAAAACCACAAGAAATATATGACCAAGCAGAAGCATACAAGTAAAAAGGGGTTCTGTTCTCTATTACAGAAGCAAATATATGACCAAACAGAATGAAAGGAGAAAACTCGCTCCATCATGGAGATCCATCCAACAAGCAATACACATATATCATGCATGCATATGTACGGAAAGGTGAAGGCTACAATTGCTAATTCTACTTCTCATGCGCACTGTACATATCAGCAAGCAACAAGCATACATCATGGAGATCCAGGCCTGCTGAAAGAAGACATCACATTATGTAAGTATCCGCTTGTATAAACACTACACCATGGCATAGATAAATATGTCAGAATAACAGGTTCTAACCGATCCCTTAGCTGCACATCATGGGCTAACTGTGGATCAGATTAAAAAAGAAATGGACCAACAACTTACACCATTGTTACCTATACAAGGCATGAGAGCATGAAGCACATGTGTAATTATAATGGAATAGACCAATGACACATGAATTGAACTTTGAAGAAACGAAAAAGGAATAACAACAAATGAATTTCTATAAGAACCTTCAACATGGCTACATGAGCCATCAAAGCCTAGTTACAAAAGTTGAGTAAGCTAGTGTAACATTCTAAAGAGCATTCAATATGTTTTCAAATTCTCAGTCAGCAAAAATTACTAACACCAACTGCTTATCATACCTGTTCTCATGTCAAGGAAGCGAGGTCCCCTGTTCCTGTCCCAATGTAGACAATATGCCCATTTGGATCCTCAAAGAATCGCTTTGATTGGTGACTCCCTAAAATCAACTGAAATGACAGGTCGTCTTTGGGAAGCAGTATCGTATAAGCGAACCTGGCAAACACAAAAAAAACATCATTCAATTAATAATCTTGAGAAACCATCATCAATGCAGTACAATGTTTTAAAGATGCAAACGATCTTACGAGAACATGCCCAGCTAATGCACTGCCTAGCATAGTAGAAAGTAGAAACACAACAAGTTAAACAAATGAAATGGTAGACACAATGGCACTCAAAACCTAATACTACATCAATTGGAGATGATCCATCACTTCAAGGAAGGCTCATAATTAGAGAAGGACATGAATAACACCCCAAAGAAGTATATTGACCTGAGAGTTTGTAAAGTCACAACTTTATGCAACAGAATATAGCTCATTCTACTCATTTAGACATATACCTCAGCTCTAGGGATCATGTAAGTAGAAAGTTAAACATTAACGAATAAGGATTCTACATGAACCAAAATGTAAAAACAAGCCTCTCTAGTTGATGTTATGAGTTCTGAATGAATCTTCATTTCTTCTATTAATGCCACACCGCACCACTATGTACCCCATCTCCCTCTATCTAGATTTGTCTCTCCCTCTTTGTTAAAAGGTCTAGTTTCCCAAACAGAAACAAACACACCATATGCATATGTTATTTCCTTTCATTTCATTTCCAAAGGCAGATATTATCCGACCAAAACAAGAATGCAATCATGATTAGTGGAGACAACATCCGCTTGGAACTATGGTGCATATATTCTTGGCCTATCTGGAACACCAGATTTTTTTTCGATTACACTTGGTTTGAATGTTTTGCTTTGAAACTCCTGCGATCCAAACAGTATGCAGAAAACTTAATCAAATTCAAGGTCATGCAAGGACCATGAAACCCCTTTGTTTGCATGTCCATATCTAAAATGGTCCACAAAATGTAATCTTATCTCTATATAAGCGAACCTGGCAAACGCGAAAAAACATCATTCAATTAAAAATATTGAGAAACCATTATCAATGCAGCACAATGTTTTAAAGATGCAAATGGTCTTATGAGAACATGCCCAGCTAATGCACTGCCTAGCATAGTAGAAAGTAGAAACACAACAAGTTAAACAAATGAAATGGTTTCGTAATTTATGGGCTATGAGGGAACTACACAACTTAACGAATAACAGTCATCAAAACTAAACCCCGTCAACTTGCAGCCTCGCAATCACAGAGCTGGATCGGTTCAATTAATTAAATAGTAATGGAAACACAGAGATAGTTTTATCCAAACTAGTTGACATTGGGAATTTCTATTAGCATATCAGTAATAATGAGTCATAGGTACATGATACCTAATGATTATTGGTGGCGGCCGGGAGGAGGAGGCGGGAGGTGGCGGCCAGGAGGAGGGGCGCACTGGGAGGGTGGCGTAAGGGCAAGACTGGGACGAAGGAGGAGCGGCGCTGGGAGGGTGGCGAAGGGGCGGCTTCGGACGAAGGAGGGCGCGCTGGGAGGGGAGGGTGGGACAAAGGAGGCGGCGTTGGGAGGGTGGCGAGAAGGGGCGACGGGACGAAGGAGGGGCGGGCTGGGAGGAAGGGCGAGGGGCGGCGCTAGGATGAAGGAGGGGCGACGCTGGGAGGGTGGCGAAGGCGGCGCTGGGACGAAGGAGGCGGCGTTGGGAACTGGGAGGAAGGGGCGGCGGAGAGGAAGGGCGGACCGGGAGGGTGGTGGCCGGGAGGATGGGAGGCGCTGGGAGGGTGGCGAGAAGGGGCGGCGCTGGGAGGGTGGCAGAAGGGGGCGACTCTGAAATGAAGGAGGGGCACTGGGAGGAAGGGCGAGAAGGGCGGTTGGCTGGGACGAAGGAGGGGCGGCGCTGGGGAACTGGGTGGAAGGGGGCGGCGCGGGGAGGAAGGGCGGCACTGGGGAGGAGGGGAGGCGCGGGGAGGAGGGCGGCGCTGGGGAGGGCGGCGGCTGGGGAGCACGGGAGCCGCCCGTCGGGAGGATGCAGAGGGTTAGAGGATGCGGTTTGGAGGGCCGGGATCAAGATAAGGTGGAGAGAGAGAGAGAGAGGTCGTGTTCGCTTAATTAATTGGCGCTCCTTTTTCCCGGCAGATACATTTCGCGCTATTTTTTTCATCTCCCGTCCAATATTTTTCCCAGCAGTTATGTTGACCTAGTTTATTTTTTCTATGGTAGATATGTTGTAGCTAAAATAAAAATATACTCGGCAGATAAGTTGTTTTACATAATAGTTATTGCCGGCAGATAATAGGACCTGTAATACCTTCAACATTGCCGGCTTATAATTTGCCTCGCACTTAATTCTTTCCCGGCATATTATTGCCCTTAATACTATGTCATGGTGTAGTGCCCGTAAGTGTACAATGTATTGTTATACATATAGGAAGTCATGCTGATATTAGGTCTAAGGATTATACATCATCATTGCTTGAGACCAACTGATGACACATACAAACATAACAATATCAATAATATCTTAAAGTGGGTCAATCCAACATCATTTTCTCTAACATGTGATCACACAATTGATTCTATATCCCCATATCTATGACCGGTGAAATATGATCATCAATCAATACATGTGTTATTCTATAAGTTACTAGTGTCTCGACTAGTGGCATCAGACCATGTATATTTTAGAATGATATCATACAACAAATAAAGAGCTTCACCTACAAGTCACATACTTGCTAATCTTTATAAATAATAATTCATCCAAGGAACATAATAACATTTATTCTATAATTCATAAACATCAACGTGATGCAAGGGGGAATTGATTATTTACCCCTCACTTAGATCGCTTTCAAGAATATACCCTCCTTCCCAATATATTTATTTTTATATCCCTTACTTTGTGTGATCCTTAATAAAATACACTATTTTATAATAATAATAATAATAATATCCCGTGTTTTTCCCAATCTAGCCACACGAAAAGTCCGAAATACCCTTGCCGGTGCGCTCATCTCATCCCAGTCTTCCCCAACCCCACTCACCACCTCGCCAGATACGAAGCGCCACCACCTCGCACCCATCCTACTCCTCTTGTTGTTCTTCCTTCTCCCCCTCTCTAGACGAGACAAGCCTGTTGGAGTTAATCATTGTTTTTTAGACCTCTCCGTTTCGGTCACAGAAATGAAGTCCGAATAGGCTTCGGCTTCATGAATTCGTTTCGCAGTCACAGAGATTGGTCCTTCGTCTTGTCGGTTTGGTTAGACTATATAACCAGTTCCAGAGTATGTAACAAAAATTATCCAAGGCAGAGAGAAGTAATAAAGATCAGAGTATCAGAGTACCGCAGCAAGCGTGAAGGTTTTTTCTACACGGTTGTTTTTCTTCTTTTTGCTTTAGATCGGCTAACAATTGGTATCAGAGCCTGTACTCGATCCGGCGATGCATCGATTATCTTCCCACTCACCTACCCGGCCTAGGATGCCCAGCGACGTCGACACACGACTGGAGGCGAGATCCGAGCGGCAGCGATGGCGGTGGGGAAGTTGTGATCCATCGCGTGGCGAGGGAGTCAGGAGGCTTGGCCGTATACCCGATATTGACGCGAACCAACTATGGAGATTGGTCTCTCGTGATGAGCGTGAATCTACAAGCGCAAGGCTTGTGGGAGGCGATCGACCCCGGCAATGGCGACTACCGCTGACGACAGGATGGCGTTGTCTGCCATACTCTGAGCCGTTCCGTCGGAGATGCTATCTACGCTTGCAGTCAAGAACACCGCCAAGGACGCATGGGACACCATCAAGACAATGCGCATGGGCGTCCAACACGTATGCGAGGCAAAGGCGCAAACGCTACGCAAAGAATTTGATGACATCAAATTCAAAAGCGGTGAGTCGGTGGATGACTTCGCAATGCGGCTCACCGGCCTAGTCAACAATTGGAAATACTCGGGGACAAGATTGAGGAAGACCGTGTTGTTAAAAAATTTCTTCGCGTCGTCCTGCCAAGGTATTCTCGGGTAGCGATCTCAATCGAGACGCTCGTTGACTTGCAGACGCTCTCGGTGTTAGAGCTCACTGGATGATTGAAGGCCGTAGAAGAGCGCTTCGAACAAGACAACACCGACGACGCCAACGGACACCTGCTCCTCACAGAGGATGAGTGGCTTGCGCGCATGAAGCAGCGCGAGCATGGCCAGGGCTCGACTGGCAGACAGAAGCCCAGTGGTGGCAGACCATTTTACAGGGAATCGTCGGAGGAGGACGATCGTAGCTCATCAAGAAGCCGCGAGCGTGGACGCGGGCATGAGCGAGGCGATAGAGGAGAACGTGGAGATTGGGCTAGGCAAGACGATGGTGACAGATCTCATGACAATTAACATATCAAGTGCTTTAAATGTGATAAATATGGTCACTACGCGTCGGAGTGCAGCAGCCACATAAAGTGTTTCAACTGCGACAAATATAGGCACTATGCTTCGGATTGCCCAAACAAGAAGAAGAACGAGGAGGTAAACCTCACCCGAGCTATTGAAGACGACGAGCCGACCCTGCTTCTCTCTTTATGTGTCAACCAGGTGCCGGTTATGGTAATATTGAATGAGGAGAACGTAGTTCCTAAACTATGCACAGAGGGAGGCAACCATGATCATACTGATGAGTGGTACTTAGACAATGGAGCAAGCAATCACATGACGGGAGATCGCTCCATGTTCCATGAGCTTGACGAAAAGATTTTGGGCAAAGTCAAGTTTGGCAACGGCTCTACGGTGCAAATAAGAGGCAAAGGATCAATGCTATTGCAATGCAAGAATGGTGTTTAGAGGATGCTAATGAAATCTATTATATACCAAGTCTGTGTAACAACATAGTCAATCTCGGACAGTTGGCGGAACGGGGGTGCAGGGTGGTTCTGCAGGATGAGTTCTTGCGTATCTATAACAAGAGTAAAGATCTGTTGATGAAGGTGAAGAGATCCCCGAACCGGTTATATAAAATTTTCCCAAAGCTTATAAACCGGTTTCTGTGAAGGAAAGTCTAGAGGAGCCAGGGTGGAACTGGGGAGTAGAGCCAAGACAGGAGGTCTCAGGCATTATTGATCTCACCGGCCAAGAACATGGCGGGACCCAGGGATGGTACGCGGTTGGCGCAGGAGGCGTAGCAGGCGGAGCCTCGGGGGGTGCAGACGACATGCAGGAAGGCGCGCAGGGCACTCAAGGGGACGATGAGTCCCACGCGCATGCAGTTGCTACTGGAGGAACCAACGGCTCGGGTCAAGCCCATGGACCCCATCGACATGCAAGCACAGCAGGAGGGAGAGGCGGTGTAGCCTCAGCTAAGATGTACGAAGGGAAGTGGGCAGACTTGGTCCAAGAGAGAGGGGCAAGAGGCTCAGGTAACGGCGAAGCCCAGGCGGTCGTGGGAGTAGGTGCTCCAGCCGAGGCAGTCGTGGGAGCAGGTGCTCCAGCCCATGCAGGTGTGCAAAGAAAGACGAGTTCAGTTCAGGTGCGAGGCGCGGCAAGCGTTAGTTTATGCATGCAGCAAGCACAGGCGGTAGGGCGGTATCAGTCCAGGAAGGAACGCGCACAGAAGTGCAAGTAAAAGAGGAAGAGTTGGAAGTTCAGATGAGAGAGAAGATCAGCATGATCAAGGTGAAAAAAAATAAGATTAAGGGGATGATTGTTGGAGTTAATTATTGTTTTTTAGACCTCTCCGTTTCGATCACAGAAATGAAGTCCGAATAGGCTTCAGCTTCATGAATTCGTTTCGTAGTCTCAGAGATTGGTCCTTCGTCTTGTCGGTTTAGTTAGACTATATAACCAGTTCCAGAGTATGTAACAAAAATTATCCAAGGCAGAGAGAAGTAATAAAGATCAGAGTATTAGAGTACCACAGCAAGCGTGAAGGTTTTTTCTATACGGCTGTTTTTCTTCTTTTTACTTTGGATCGGCTAACAAAGCCAACCAACCGCAGCCACCACCACCGAGCCCAAGCACAGCAGCCGAGCTGCTGCTGCCACCTTGCTTTGCTCTGCATCGGCGTGAACGTTTGATTCCCTTGAGCATGCACGGTTCTCCGCTCGCTCAACTGTAGGTCGTACCACGAGGCCAACGCCGTCGTGGCGTTGTCTCTGACTAAGAAGCTCTAGCCCCAGCCGCTGCCAATGCATGTCTTGTGTGGTGCTGCGATGGGTGTGAGGGACTCGGTGGCATTCGTGCGGCTCGCCAAGGAGCAGAAACCGCGGTGGGAGAGGCGGAGGGTCGCGCAGGAGCGGTAGCACGAGCCGGGGCCTAGGCCCAAGAAGATGTCGAAGCAGATGGCTAGCATATTCATGCCATCGCCGTTGCTGGCAGTACCGGTGAGGTCGGTGTTCTCGACGACGGCGGAGCTACTGGAGGGGCACCTGTGGTTGAATAGTTGATTACATAAAGTTATCCATCACTAGATTGAGAAAAGACTAAATAGTCTATAGATGACATATATCTCACCTGGAGTCCGATCAGATACGAACTGCTCATATGAGGATATATACTGGTCGTACATGATCACAAACTGGTAGTCGAACTGGTCGTAAGGTGTTACGATCTGGACGTAAGGAGTTACAAATTACTCGTGAGTGATAAGGACTTGGTTGAAGATCATATTGCATAAGGTTTGTCCGATATTATCTTTGTGTGTATTCGAGAGTCGCCATGTTCTGCTAGTAAGCGCTACCGGCTTCTGGATCGGAAAAAGAGTTTCCGGGTCACTACTGATTACGTATGAACCTACAAGGTTACACATTTAATAGGTTGGAACAAACTAGTTTGGATGGGATTCATTAGCGGTTGTTTATAAGGGGAGGCTTTAGAAAAAGGTCCACCCAAACCGTAGCAACTACTTTCCCGAAGGCCATATTGTGCGCGTTGATATTAGCGCACTGACATACGGTGTTCCACTCCTGGACGTGTGGATATCGTAGAGACGTTGTTATGATCGCTGTACGTTGGGAACACAGAGGCTTCTGGAGGATCAGTGACCAAGAACGTTGAACGGTCGAGTATTTACAGATACATTGACGCACACGACGTTGGACTAGGCTACTCCAACTCTTTTTCTGTTGCACTGCATATCTTGTGGGTACAATCTATGATCTCTTATTCGCATATCATCCTAATTCTCATGATAGAATTTTTAATTGTACGCAAATGAAGGCTACTTGTACCCCAACACACTCAACTATTGGATGGTGCAAGTCGGTTGTGCGGTATCTGCTGTACCAGTAGCCTTCATTGATATAAGAAATGCGTATAATATTCTGCCACTACTTTTGTGCTAATCTTAATTTGTAACTGTTGGTAAGTAAGGAAATTCTTGATATATTGGTTGTTCAATTAATCTTCTGGTGTGAAATTAAGTACTTGTTGATGGGGTTACCTGGTTACAGAGCACATGATAACTCCAGCAGCAAACTGTCATTACCCGACACTTGAAGGACCGTACTGTTGTGGGTTCCTCTGAGCTGATTGCAAAATATCAGTAGTTAGCTTCCCAGTTTTCATTCTGATTTACAGACACGTTTGGAGACAATAATCACTAGAGGTTTAATATTCATCTAGGCTTCTTAGTGTTAATCCTCTGCAAATGACGATCCTAAAGTTTTTATGCTGTAACTCCATATAGAATACCTGTGTAAAAATTTGTACTGTCGACGGCATGGTGACACGTGGAGCGGGACCCACCGGATCATGTCAGAAGCCAGTTAGGCCTGCCGGGAAGAATCAAACACAGGTCATCCAAAAGCCCCACCATGAACATGATGCCCCCTCCAAACTGTCAAATGGCGCTCGTGTCATCGCCGGCCTGACCTGAATCTCCTGCCTGCTCCGGCACAAGATAACCTGACGCAGCTGGCAACGGCACACGGCACGGCATTGACCGATCAACCGGTGACGCGTATGATTTCAGCCATCCAATCCGTCAAAATCTGCATACATGGCCAGGAGCACGCTAGACTAGCGCACAGAGGCCACCGCCGGCCGGCTGCAGCCGCGAACATCACAAAATGGCGTAACTTTTAAATCTCTTGGAATTCCAACCATTGCTAGTCAAAAGGTTATAAATGTATTTCAATCGACAATTGGCATGATCAAATCAATGTTCTATGAATTTTTTTTGATGAGATCACGTAAACATAGGAACCGAGGAAATTCAAATTTTGATCCAAAAATTTTCTCGTGGATAGATGATTGTCAAGATAACTCTTGACAGATTCTCACATGTCCTAGCAAACTAAATCACAACAAAAGACCCGAGGAAACCAAAGGAACAAACATATCTTAAAGACATCAAAGAGAGCAAAAACAAGAGAGAATTCATTCCGAGGGCAAATCTTGCTTGGATTGAGTCAAAGAATTGTTGGTTTTTAGTCACTCCACTATGAAGGACCAAAACTCAACACTTAACCACTCAATCAATCATTCTATCTCAAACCCTAGGCTCCTCTATTTGCACTTTCCTCAAATCACCAATAGGGGTTTTACTTGGAAGGGTCAAGAGGTTGCAAATCCCGCACCTCTTCCTTTTATAGTGGAGGTTAGGTGTATAGAGAAAGCTTTATCGGGCGTATGTTAAGCCCACACACAAATGTGTCTACACCCACACACGATTCTCAAAGCGGATGACCAATCGGGTTTCCCGAATCTGTCTCTTCATGATCTTCGTCTCCGCTTGACCTAAATCGTCTGTCCTTGCTCCGTCCACTACTACAGAAAAGCTCATCACAGACGGTTCGTAACAGTCATCACAGACGGGTTTTGAACCGTCTGAAATATTATGTCTGCGATAACAGGCGGTTATCACAGACGGTTCCAACCACGAACCGTCTGTGATTCTATAGTATCACAGACGGTTCGTGGTTGGAACCGTCTGTGATACTACAGAATCACATACGGTTCTAACCACGAACCGTCTGTGATAAGTCTTTAGACCTAATTAATTTTTATCGTATTTTCAGCTAGCCTCAGGAATTGCTAGCCATGCCCTCTGAAAACTAGCAAGCGTAAACATATCACGAGATAATTGTTGACAACTCAAAGTGATCATTTAACTCAAAATCAATTACAAAAGAATGTTTCAAGTATATATTATCGCTAGAGTTACAAATTGAATTACAACCACCAAAGTGAATTACAATATCGAATCAATTGTTTCGAGGTCATTCATCGATGTCGACGGCGTGAAACTCTCGGTGGTGTTAACTATGTCTGCCTTGATGAAGACGCAGAGCTCCTCGAACGTGCGTGACTGGTCCATCTCGAGTGCATTTAACTCTATGTTCAAGCCCTGTCGCTAGCAGGAGTAAACTAGTAAGCATATATATTTAAATTTATAATTAGGAAATAATTATTACGAGATTGACAAACACGGGATCATGCGCCCTAGAAGCAATCAATAGTCGCAAAGATCGCAAAAATAGAATTACATATATATACGGTCAATTCGAGACGCAATATTACGGAGTATGATATGTGATTATTGTGTTGTAGCGCGTACTGAAAATCACATCCCGTGAGTCAGTGTGGCACTCGTTCCATTGTATAAACCTCCCTCGGCAACATAGCCGATGAATGCCCTACATGATTCAAAAGTTAATCTCTTATATAACTAGTTATTCTATCAACCAACAGAGAATTGAATTTGCTTAATAGTGCAATTAATTTCAGAATCAAAACTATAGCATTTCAGTCAACAGAGAAGTAAATGACTAACAGAGCTAAAGTATCACAAATCAGAGCATGGTCAGAGCATGGAAAATTACTAGCTTCATATGCCAGACTTTGAAAATTTAGTAATTCAAAGCTGGACACGAGGGACTAGAAACTTGGCTAGTGTCTCCATAGCCAATCTCAAGCTGAGACGACTACGGGCAAAAATCACAGCCTGCCAACTCAACTTGACAATACTAAGATCACTTTAGAGTACTTTGATAGTATGGAGGAATGGAGACCACTCACATCACTAGAATTTATTTTCAGAAAAAATGTCAGAAAACATCTTCAAGAATTAATCTAGTTCTGGACCATAAAGTGGAAGTGTCGGGCGAAAGTTAAATGGTGCGAGTTGGGGGTGAGAACACACAATTCTTCCATGTGACTTCATCTATCAACCACATAAGGAACAACATAGAGGTCCTTGTGGAGAATGGAATTGAGCATTACGACAATGCCTCCAAATTGAAAATTGCGACAGATTATTTTAGAGATCTCCCCGGTATAGAAGGTCCTTGGTCTCCAACAATTAACCTTGCATATCTTTACCAACAAGATAAAAATATGCATGCTCTCTCTGATTACTTCACTTGGGAACAGATAGCAAAGGCAATTTTACACTCCCCGAACAAAAAAAGTCTAGGACCAGACGGATTCACCAATGAGTTTTACAAGAAATTCTTGAACATTATCAATCGAGATCTCGTACACATTTTTGTGGACTTGCATGCCAATAAACTAGACATGTCAGGGATAAATAACTCTTATGTCACGTTGATACCAAAAACTGAGATGCCGATGCAGATTAAGAATTTCAGACCCATTTCCCTACTACATGCCTATACACTACATGTAGCAAAGCAAGGAGAGAAGAACCGTAGGGTGGCGCTGGATCGGGGGAGGCGGCGTTGGGTGGTGCCGGATCGAGGGAGGCGGCGTTGGGTGGTGCCAGAACAGGGGAGGCGACGTTCGGTGGCGCCGGAACGGGGGAGGCGGCGTTGGGTGGTTCCGGATCGAGGGAGGCGGCCTTGGGTGGCGCCAGAACGGGGGAGGCGGCGTTGGGTGGCGCAGGATCGGGGGAGGCGGTGTTGGGTGGCGCCGGAACAGGGGAGGCGACGTTGGGTGGCGCCGGATCGAGGGAGTCGGTGTTGGACGATTCTGGGAAGAACTAGGGTAAGTATTAAGAACTAGGGCAAGTGCCGGACCACTTATATAGACTAACAGATTCATCACAGACGGTTCTATTAAAGAACCGTCTGTGATAACCCTAAACATCACAGACGGTTCTTTAATGGAGCCGTCTGTGATGTGAGTAATCAATCCAGGCCGTTGATATCCAAATCGAACAGTTCAAGTGAACAGGCGATCACCGTCCGTCGGCCACTCAATCCGCACTGCTGATATCCAAATCGAGCAGTTCAAGTGAAAGGCGTCGGCGGTCCGACGGCCACTCAATCCGTGCCGTGATCTCCAAATCGGACAACTCGGATCCAGTGCGGGAAGGCCCGAGTGGTCCGAACGGCACGAGATCCGACCGAGGATCTCCATCGGACGGCTCACACACGACGGTTAGGCGGTTGAGTGAACCGCGAGACTCGGTCGAGTCCGACTCGGGTTCGAGCGAGAGGAATGATTGATTATCACGAGCGGTTCTATTAAAGAACCGTCTGTGATAACTATAACATCACAGACGGTTCTTTAATAGAACCATTTGTGATAATAATCACAGACGGTTCTATTAAAGAACCATCTGTGATAACCCTAAACATCACAGACGGTTCATTAATGGAGCCGTCTGTGATGTGAGTAATCAATCCAGGCCGTTGATATCCAAATCGGACAGTTCAAGTGAACGGGGCGATCGGCCGGTCCGATCGGCCACTCAATCCAGGTCGTTGATATCCAAATCGGACAGTTCAAGTGAAAGGGTCGATCGGCCGGTCCGATCGGCCACTCAATCCAGGCCGTGATCTCCAAATTGGACGGCTCGGATCCAGGAGCGGGAAGGCCCGAGTGGTCCGAACGAGTACGAGATCTGGACCGGAGGATCTCCATCGGACGGCTCACACATGACGCGGTTAGGCGGTTGAGCTGAACCGCGAGACTCGGGTCGGAGTCTGACTCGGGTTCGAGCCCGAGGAACAGTGATTCCAGATTTTGAATTGAAAGGTTGAGATGATTTGGGAATTTCCAGAGGTAGCTCCACAGCTCCAAAAATTCTGAAATTTTTACTTGGTGATCCTGACTTCAAGATCAACCGTGTATGAATTTTCCAGAATTTCTCATCCAGTGCATTGCCCGCTAGAAAATTCACAAGCTGCTGGACAGGGGGTTTGACCACGGAGACAACATGTTTGACTAGCCCTTAAGAAATAGCAAATAATTTCTAAAAATTATGAAATTTCTCAGGGAGGGGTACCTTTCAGAAGTTAGAATCTCTTGTGGATCTGCAGAGATGCCTACCTCCGCTGACAGAGTAACAATCTCCACAGGATTCGAATCAGATTCCAACACTGAAGTAGACTCGGGGGCTTCCCCAACCACTTCCTCCTCATGATTGTTCGCCTGAGGAAAGCCCTGATCGGAGGTGCTCGTGATCATGGCCTGCTGGAATAACCTGGTCGGGAACGACTGGAACTCCAACAGGTCTGCGCAAAGAAAAGGAAGTTCAGAGTTCAAGTTCACTAAGAATATAAAAGGTATGTGTTTATGTGATAATTTCGTTTACAACATACCCGGTTGTCTTTTTTATCTTGAATCTGAAGCGCGCTGGCTTAAAGTCTGTAGCGCTAGCTTTTTTTTTTCAACCAATTTTTCCAGTCTCGAACTCGAAGGGTTGGTTCTACCCTCTACATCCTTCAATGAACGATCAGATGTAATACTTTCAACCTACTAGTCGAGAGTAGAATCCCTGATCGTTTATGGGACTCAATGATTACCGCCTGATTCAACAAATAAAATTAGTCGGGTGATGAACATATCTTTTCATCTAAAAAAAAGTATTTCCTTCGGTTACCTAGCCCTACACGATCACCAGTGATCGTAAGGTTGGTCGGTTCGTCAATTGGCTCACAGGTCTCCGTGGCCTCATCAATTCTTAGACCAACCGACTACATATCAAAAAGGATTTTTAGGTAAACACCGATCGAAAAAAGATTGTAAAGATGGAAAATAATTATCATGCTTACCCGACGTCTCTCAACCCTCTCTTCAGCAGTAGTCACTGCTAAGATCAAAGGGAAACCAGCCTTCTCATTAGGCTCTCCAAAGACATATCATTTCGATCCGCTTCGATTTCATCAAGACAAAGTCAGAACAAAAAGAGAGATCTTAGGATTATAAGAGCATTTGACCGTAAAGATATCTTTGGTCGGATTCTTACTGGAACTTACCTTCCCTAGAATCCTTGGTCGTATCGTCACGACCAATATACCAGAGCATCGAATGAGCTCTGGCCTTCAAAGGACTAATTCTCCGCATGGAGAAGTCCCTCACCACGTGCCAAGATGTCAAACCCCTGACACTCAAGAGATGGATGGCTTCAACCCATCTCCCAATATTTCCCTCCTTCTTCGAGGAGGAACGCCATTGCGAGATCTCGATAGCCTTTTTACCGCTGTAATAAAGGCCATCGCCCTGTGTGATCTTCATGTAAAACCAACTCTTCTTCAATGACGACTATGAAGACTTGGAGTACATCAGAATGTACTCATCAGCCTTCCCATCATGGAGACGCAAGGTACACTCTCTGGGTGTACCAGTCGTCTTCTTCGCATTCACCAATCTGTAGTAATACCTGAAGAGGTCCAGGGTTGCTGGAATTCCCAGGTACGCTTCGCAGAGATAAACGAAGATGCTGAGGTTGGCTATGACGTTGGGGGCTAGATTGATCAGTTCAACTCCATATACTCCAGAACTTGAGAAAGAAAGGAGTGAACTGGAAGTCTGAAGCCGAATTCGATATATGCGAGAAAAACGGGAATTTCTCCATCCTCACCACTTGGAGAATGTTCCCAAAAGCTGATCTCCACGCGATCAAATTTCTGTCGGGTAATAGCCCAACCTTTTCGAGACCTTCAAGTTTATTCTAGCTCAGATCGGAGATCGACCAGTTGGTAATATGATCCGACATGGTGATTTCTTTCGGGTGAAGAATTCAAAGGTGACCAGAGATGGTTTCTTGGAAAAATGAAGAGAAAAGCAAAAGGCGTAGAAACCCTAACACCTAGTGCTAAGGGGTTTTTATAGCAACAACACTGTAACCGTTTCTGGGGAAAATCCAACGGACAAAAATCCCTTTTTGACCAGCGGACCAAGAGTTCCTTCAACTTCCAAGACAATTTCTGAACTTTAAAAATGAATACGGACCGCCTCGAGGACCACGACATTTAATGAGGGGCTGCCCGATACGATTGCATCGGAAGTAAGCGTCTATACGACCAATTCATATAAAGTTCAGGACTAGCTGACGAGGATTAAAACCTCTATTTATTATTTAGTATATAAAGGCCATACGTCTTGATGGTTGTAAACCCTAAAGCTAACGACCTCACTGGTTGTAAGAATTTCAGAGGTTACATAGTGCCCAATCTGGTCGAACATAGTTCCAAATTAAGTCTCCGACCAGTCAAATGCTCACAAGGCTTTGAATTGATGTCTGGATCTACGACCAGACATATGCTTTACCGTGTGACGAATGAAACATGTGCTATATATTTCATACCACGCGACATTACGATATTGAAGTACGGTTACATGACTCATGGACATATAACCGCACGACAGTTGATACATTACCAACAGACATCTCTCTTCGACCAGACGCGTTGCTTCCCGAACAGGCGTCTCCTCTGGAGACAACTGCCAACCCTTCATCAACTATATAAGGAGGAATGCGGACTGAAGATGGGAGACCGAAACAATGAAGATCATTTGGGAGACACCCTCAAGAGCCTTGTACTCCCGAATTAGTCTTTAGTCTTGACGAGGATCTAATAATCCTCATTTTATCTTTTATCTATAATTCTTATTATGGGTAAATATGATGTCACATAGTCCCCAGAGGTACCCCTTATCTATAAGGGAGAAGCCCAATAAGTGGTTGTAAGTTCTTCTACAATCACCCCCACAGTTGTAAGTCTTGCTACGACTATATCATGGTCGTAAGTTCTTCTACGACCACTACATAGTCGTAAGTCCTTCTACGACTGCTACCTGGTCGTAAGTTCTTCTACGACCAGGTAAACTACGACCACCTTATAATCAAACCTACAGGCGAGTGGGTCTAATTGATTAAGGAATCCGAACGGTCTGCACGCACTATTATTCCGCTTATTAATGGTGCGTAATTATCCCATTATCTCTGGAAGATAATTGCCAGACGGCGTGAAGAAGCCGAGGCACCGGTAATTACTGCCATCATGCGCCCGTTACTGGATTAATTAGGCGCATCTCCCGCAGGGCAAAACGGCTACTTCTTCACGACTATATAAGGGCATCGATCGGAGAGGCGAACAAGAGCTAGTCAAGTAGGAACACAAGTGCTATTCTCTGTAATAGTCTTAGTCTTTTACTTGATCATCAAGAATACCATACACACAGGATTAGGGTTATTATTCTCTCCGGAGAAGACCTGAACCTGTCTAAACATCCCGTGTCAATCCACTCTGCGTGATCTTATCTCTAGGAGACCCCCCGAATCAAACAATCTTTACGTAAGATCGGTTCTAATACACCGACAGTTGGCGCCGACCGTGGGGATCTTCCGGTAATCTCTTGTCAACATACTCTCTTTTTCCAATCTCATGCAATCATGGCAGGAGAATGGAACGAGGAGAACTGGTTTGACTTGGCGACACGCAGACGTCGACATGGATGCCGGTTTCGACTATGAACCGAGTGATGCATCCACGATGGTGATGTTGCCTCCGAGATTATTCTCCAGAAACCATCCCATTAATAGAGTTGAGGAGGATCCTTATCCCCACAACAATACGCCCAACAGAGGAGCCAATTCTCTCAAAGGACAAGGGTCAATCCGACCAGGACCGCTCCCAGGAGAACTTACAACACGACGAGAGTTTTTCCTCCAAGTGTTCAAGTCCCCCTAAGGCGGTCCGACCTGGTGAGACAAGTTTTGGAAACCATCATTCCAGGACTCCACCAACATCGGTGATCCTCTCTCGGGGTAACTCGGAGAGGGTGGGATCAAGCATGCTTTTCTGCAAATTCGACCGCCTCCCATGCAGATCTCATTTGCGAACGGAGGCGATTATAACCCGAGTTCCCCTCCGGAGGGATTACTCCAAGTCGCCAGATGGTGTCCTCGAGCACTCCTCAAGCGGGAGGCCTCGAGCGCAAGTGAGAATCATCATCGGGAGGTCTTCGTCCTTCCCCAAATCGAGTCACCTCATGGAGGCCGAGATAAGAACACTCCCGAAGATCACACACCGCGCCCTCGTGGTAATGGCAAGGGCACCACCGCTGGCGAGAGGACCAACACTGATGAACGCGAGGGAAATCCTCGACATTCTCACACTCCACTAAGAAGGCCTCAAAGACACGATGAGGAGGATTTTGATGTCGTCGGAAGAAAGAAAATTGCACCCGTAAGAACTTGCTCGGGCGCATTCAACATCATCGGAGGAGGTACAAGAACTCCGGGACATCAACGACTTGCTCGAGAATCCGACCAAGAGCTTGCTCGAACGCGAGTACGATCTCTTTCTGTCAAGAGATTACGCAAAGACTTGAACTATGATGACAAGAGTGGAGGTACCTCATCGACAACATTGGTAGTCGTAGCAATACGACTTCCTCGCTACGATCAATCGAATATTTCTCACGAGGAATCGACACGCCATAAGTCGAATCGATCCCTATTCGAGAAATACCTTCGATCACCAAGATCAAGAAGCCCCTGAGAGGTGATCATTCACCACTTCGACAAAGAACTTCAACGAGTGGAATACGAGGAGTATTCTCCTCGTGAGAACCGAGGCCTACTACGTAGCAGTCACTGCAGGGTATCGTCGATACGATCACTGGTGACATTAACCCTTCTTTTCTACAAAGAAGGCGTCAAGAAGTGATTACCGGATGCCGCATTTTCGCCGACCTTCGAGCGATTCACCGCCACCTCATTTTCGACCGGTGAACATGGAGAAATTTGATGGATCTCAAAATCCCATCGAATTTCTTCAGATCTATACAAAATTTGTCCGAAGCGGCAGGAGGAGGAGAGCATGTAATGGTGAATTACCTTCCAGCGTGCTCGAAGGATCCGCCGATCGTGGTTATTAAACCAACCACTCGAGTCGATCTACTCTTGGCAACACCTCGTGATCTTCTGGTAATTTCCAAGGCACATACAACCGCCTCGAAAAGAAGACGACTTGCACCGGATAAAAGCAGAACAACAACGAGACTTTGCGTCAATTCATCAAACGCTTTAGTCGGTTCAGAACTCAATTCGAAATTTCGATTCCTCTGTGATCGTGGCTTTTAAGCAAGGAGTCCGCAGAGAAGAATAACGGAGGACATTGCTCTAAATCCTCCCAACATCAAGCTCGAACTCTTCGAGATGGCCGATCGATATGCAAATCGCTTCGAGGCGGTGAGTGGAACAACACTATCGATCGAGAAACATATACTCCTCGAGAGCCGGTGAAGTTGGTAAGGATAAAAAGCAAAAAGTCCAAAAAGAAAATAAAAGTCAAAACCACAAACCGGTGGTTCCAAGGAGGTTCGCCGTGAAAGATGGAGAGCCCAAACCACCAAGTCGCACTCGATCAAGGCAAAGGTAAGCACCACGATCGAGGAACGACAAACCAAGGTGGTGTCCTTTTCATAAAAGGAAGGACATGACCTCCAGAATCGCCGAAGTTTTCCAAAGAAAGCTCGAGGACTACTACAACGGCAAGCACCACTCCCTACTCTCGGCGGGTAGGACATACGAGTGGCCAAAAGTCGTCGGATGATGAGGAGATGCCGTTCCAAGATCCACAACATACCGTTGAGCACATCTACGGAGGATCATCAGATACGACTCCAAACGACAACTTAAAGTCACGGACGAGAGGTAAATTCTATACATACTCTCTCGTCAATAAATTACCAAGTGGTCGGAAGTTACCATCTCTTTTGAGAAGGATGACCGCCCGATCACTACGAGTCGATCAGTCGATATCCGATTGAGTCGAACCCACCATCAACAACTGTCGGGTCAATCGAGTGTTGGTTGATGGTGGCGATTCTTTGAACATATTATTTACTAATGCCCTGGGACGAGATGCAAGTACCGGGACAAAGGTAAGGCGAGACGATACTCCTTTCATGGAATTGTATCGGGTCTTCACCAAACCATTGGCCAAGTTTCTCTTCCTTTAACATTTGGCTCACCAAGTAATTTGTGACGAGAAAGTCTCCTTTGATGTGGTCGATTTCGTCGGCATATAATGCCATACTCGGACGACCAACTTTGGCTAAATTCTTAATGGCTACTCATTACGGGTATCAATGTCTTAAGATGCCAGTCCCAAAGGAGTGATCACCATTCATGTGACAAAAGATGGCGATAGTCGGCCGTCGATCCTCGAGATGGTTGGTCAAATACCAACTCGAGATGAAAGTCACCTTCGACTAGCAAGTGAAGCCTAAAGTCGCACCAAAGCCGAACGACCAAGTCAAAGAGGTTCCTCCGACGCGAAGAACCCTCAAGGCTGCTCGATCGGGAGACTTCCGACCCCAAATAGGAAGACGCCCTCATTACCTTCCTCCGAGCTAACGCAGATGTCTTTGCGTGGCAAGCATCCGACATGCCCGAGTCCCCAGGAGGTGATCGAGCGCAGGCTAGCTTTACTACCGATAAAGTACCAGAAACAAAAATTACGGAGATTTGCCCCGATCGACGAGATGCTATTAAATCGAGTTGGATAAGCTACTAAAGCGGGCTTTATAGAGAAGTCAACCACCCAGTGGTTGGCTAACCTGTAATGGTCAAAAAGTCAAACGGCAAATGGCGTATGTGCGTGGACTTTCTTGATCTTAATAAAGCTTGTCCAAAAGATGATTTCCCTTTACCTCGATCGATCACCGTTGATTCAACCGCAGTTGTGAGATATTAAGTTTTTAGATGCATATTCGGATACCACCGGATCAATATGTGTTTAAACGATGAAGAAAAGACCGCATTCATTACTCCATTTGGTACCTTTTGCTATGTCAAAATGCCATTTGGTCTAAAGAATGCGGTGCTTCTTTTCAACGCCTAATGCAATCGACTTTTTCATCTCAATTAGGCCGAATTTGGAAGCCTATGTTGATGATCTAGTCGTAAAAGCATTAAGAGACTTAATCATATCACCGACCTACAAGAAACATTCGACAACCTCGTAAAGCACCGCTTAAGACTCAATCGAGAGAAGTGTGTGTTTGGAATTTCTTCAGAAAATTGCTTGGATTCCTAGTATCCGAACGAGGAATCAAGCAAATCTGAAAAATAAAAGCCATCCTCCGGATCGTCCTCCAAACACAAAAAGGAAGTCCAAAACTTACTTGGGTGCATGGCGGCTTTAAGTCGCTTCATCGCACGACTAGGAGAAAAGGACTACCTTTCTTTAAACTTCTCGGGAGACATGAAGGTTTTGAGTGGTCGAACGAGGCAAACGCGCTTTGAGGATGTCAAGAGGTATCTTTCGAGTGCTCCTGCTCGTTTCTCCAAAGCCGAAGAGACGCCTTAATTTACCTAGCCGCCACGCCACAGCAAAGAAGCGCGAGACTAGTCGAGAACGTGAAAACGCATAACGACCGGTTTACTACGCCGAAGTTTTACACGGGCCTAAGGAGCGTTACCCTCGTGTTCAAAAACTTCTATATGCCCTCCTCATGTCTTCGAGAAATCGGCATTATTTTCAGCGCACAAAATAGTCGTGTCGTCCGAGTTTCCTTTGGGAGCAATCCTCCATAATAAGGAAACAATGGACACATGGCAAAATGGTCGGTCGAACTTGGGAGTTCGACCTCCATTTCGTGTCCCGAACGGCCATAAAATCCCAGATCTTGGCGGACTTTGTCGCCGAATGGACAAATCTGAACCTATTCAGATCCCCGAGACGATTCCCACGACCGACTGGATGATGTACTTTGCGGGTCACTTACTTTAAGTGGCTCTGGGTCGGGTGGTCTGGTATCTCCTACCGAGAAACCTTAAAGTATGCCATACAATTAAACTTTCGGACTACTAACAATGTGGCGAGCACGAAGGTTTGCTAGGCGGCATACGAGTGCGAAAGCACTCTCAATTGGCCGACTACTCGTGAGAGGAGACTCTCAACTAGTCGTGAATCAAATCGGAAAGAGTACCGGTGCTCTAACTCAACAATGGCTCGGTACTTATCAAGCACGTAAGCTAGAAAAACATTTTTAGGTTTCGAGGTACAATTTATCCTCGAAGGATAATTTCTCGCACCAACTTGCTCGGATGGCTTCTTCCCGATCCACGCACTAAAAGGAGTTTTCTTGGAGCAACTCCAAAACCGCCTCTCGGTTGAAGAACCGTAAACACCTCCTCTTGAGATGGCCTCATTAGATTACGAGGATACGGATGACTCCCATCTACGAGTATCTTTACAAGGGTTCCAGACCAAGATGATCTTGAGGCGCATCGATTATCCCGAAAAGCCAAAATGTATACTTTGGTTGAAGGAGTCCTCTATAAACGAGGAACCCAAGGGATACTCATGCGATGTATTCCAAAACGAAGGAATAACACTCCTTCACGATATACAGTGGCATCCGTGGGACGATGCTTCCTCTGAACATTGGTTGGTAAAGCCTTTCGACAAGGTTTTTACCGCCTACTGACACTGCACGATGCTATGGAGGTGGTTAAAAGTGTGTCCAGTACAATTCCATGGTAGATGATACACCAACCACTCAAGCATTACAAACAATACCTCTTTCTTGGCCTTTTGCGACACTGGGGCTTGATATCCTAGGACCGTTTCCCAAAGCTCCAGGAGGTTTGAATTCCTTTGTGGCTATTGACACGCTCACAAAATGGATCAAGTGAACTCAGAATCGGATAACAAAGCGACAAAAGGTTCATGATGAGAAGCATAATTAGTCGATTTGGAGTTAAAGTCTGATAATTACGCATAATGGTAAAAAATTCGCAAGTGCAAAATTTCGTGAATTTTGCGACGAGTTGGGTACCAAGCTATGCTATGCTTCGCTGCACATCCCCAAAGTAATGGGGCTACGAACGTGCAAACGGCCAAATAATGCGAGGAATTAAAACTCGAGTCTTCGACCAGCTTGTTAAGCGCTCGGGGGCTTGGGTACAAGAATTACCTTCCATATTATGGGCAGTTCGTACGACCACCAGTCGAGCAACAGGAGAAACACCATTTTTTCTAGTTTTCGGAGCCGAAGCCATGCTTCCTCCGGAGCTAAAATTGCGGTCGACACGAGTTGAAACCTTCAACAACTCGGATCAGAACGACTTCGGCGGATGACATTAACCTACTCAAGAGAGGAGAAACCTAGCTTTAATCCGCTCGCGGCCTACCAACAAGCCCTCCGCAGATACTATAATCGTAAGGTCCAACCTCGCACTTCTTTGTAGGTGACTTGGTATTGAGGCTCGCCAATCCAAGTCTAATCGAATAAACTTTCCCTAAATGGGAAGGTCCTTACACAAATGGTCGGCGTAACTCGGCGAGGCCTCAGACGACTAGCAATGGAAGATGGACAGGTTCTCTCAAACTCTTGGAACATCGACCAGTTACGCAAATTCTATGTGTGACCAGTTTCTCAGGCAATAAAAGTCCAGGTTCTTTCTACCTCTTTTTGCCTTATTTTTTGAGTAGTGCTTTTTTAATCTTTCGACTATGATATGAAAACACCCAGTTTTTTTACACCGGCAAAAGCGAGAAACGTCATCTGGTCGAAACTTCTCCTCTCTGCATGTGGTTCTGCCCACTAGAAGGAATTTCCTAGCATCGACTCGTTACTCACTTTTTCTGCCAATACAAAGAGCTCGGGTTTTATCTAGTCGTAATGTTCTCAAAGCCAACTCTCTCAATCTTAGTCTATTTTTTCAGTAAATTCAAAAAATATTCTAAGCAGAGTGCACTTTCTTACATTTGTTCGACCACCTTTGGTGTACTCGATTTGTTTTAACTGGTCGAAGGAAGATACACACCTAGTCGAAGTATTTCCTCTCTGCATGTGGTCCTGCCCACTAGAAGGAAACTTCCTAGTGTCGCTCAGTCTCCTACTTTTGCTACTGGAAAAGACTTATCGAAGTCCACCAAAAAAAAAGGACGAACGAATGACTAAAGTACTCTAAGACGTTTGTTTAACTCAAGTTGCTGTTCTTGCTTTGATTAAACTAGTCGGAGATGGGAACATCACCTAGTCGAAGTCTTTCCTCTCGCGCGTGGTCCCGCCCACTAGAAGGAACTTCCTAGTGTCAAGTCGTTTCTACTCTTTTCGACCAGTGCTTGACAACCGTAACAAAAGTTATAAGTTAAATAAACCTCTCTTTGTTTTCAGAAACCCCATTTTAAACACTATTTATTTAGATTGTCTAAACAATCTAAGCAAATAGTCGGGGGGCTAGGATAAAGTTATTAATTTGACTTCAATTCTTAGTCTTTCATTCGCTTATTATCTTTTGAGTTACTAACTACTCGACAAGATGATTTTCGTGAAATGAGGCGGATCATATATTACTCATTAACAAAATTGTCCGCCTTACAAGGTAGTTACAAGATTACTCAAGGGGAGAGCCTAGTTGCATTTCCTCCGCCACCTTTTACCAATCGATTGCATTTCCTCAATCGACGACTTGCCTCGATTGGGACGAATAAGTCGGCTTCGATTGGTTTAACATTACGGGGATCTTGAGCTTTAAGTTTCGCCAAAGCGTAACTCATCGCAGCTTCGATCGCTTCCCTTATTGATTCAAATTTTGATTAGTCTTGAGTGGTCACCATTTCTTGCAATTTTCCGACTTGTTCCCCAATGGTACTTGTGTGAGCAGCTATGGTATCTTCTCGAGGAGTTTTTCCTCGAATGTAGCTCACTAAGCACATTGTTCAGAGAGTGATGTTGCCTTGAAGACTAGTCTTCATCGACTCCATCTCTGTTGGGTACAAGTCGAAGCCTCATGAAGCTTCTTGTTTTCGACCACTTGTTACGAAAAGAATAATATCGGTCAAACAAAAATACACTTCTAGAGGAAGATAACACAAAGATAATTATAGGTAAAAGCTTTTCTTACCTACTAATTGAGAATCCAATTTCTTGACCTCTTCTCGATGGGAAGCAATAGTTTCAAAGATGCTTTTGCTCCCATGCTCGATGTCCTCTCAGATTCATCTTAGCAATGCGACGGACTCATTGCGATTAAGGTCTTTGCTTGGATTTCACCTCGAGGCTTCTCAATTGGGCGCAATTTCGAACAAGAAATTGGCATTAGAAAAGGAAAATACTCAAAAGAATAACAGTAAAGATTTACTTACGTTAATCGAGTTCTAAAACCTCGAGTTCTTGATCCTTATTCGCTGTAATGCGGAAAACTCTGAATAACCAAAGATTTTTCTTGAACTTGATCCGAGCTTCCGATCTCTTTTTCTTTATCCGAGAAGAAAGGAGGGTCGAGTAAAGGTTAAAGATCAAAAGCAGTCTTAAGTTCAGAACTTACTGTTTATTTTTTCCTGCAATCTTTTAGATGCAGAGACAGTCTCTCGAAGTCTATCCGAGAGAACTAATACTTCATTCTTTAGCCTCCTCGACTCCTCTTTTCATAGTCGAGCGAGTCACCTAAGGTCTTGAATCATTGTTTAACCTACAAAGGACAGAGACGGAGATAAAAATCAGCCGAATGGTTGTGAGTACTTCTACAACCACTGACCTAGTCGTAAGTTTTTCTGCGACTAAGATATGGTTGTAAGTCTTTCTACGACCACTACCTAGTCGTAAGTAGTCGTAAGCTTTTTACGACTAATACTTTGTCATGAGTTTCTTCCATGACTATTCTCGTAAAACATTTTACGAATATTTAAGTCAAAAACAACTATGAATGATAAGTGACTTACCACCTCTCTGCCTCTGCGCAGAGTAGTTCCTTCTCCTGTCTTAGCTCTAAAAGTTGTCGATGATACTCACCGACAACAGCAATTTGCTCTAGAGCTTTCTGCAAAAAGAAAAACAGTGAGAAGAGAAGGAAAGTCACATATATAAGTATTTTGAAGATACTTACATTCATAGTCGTCCTAGCAAACATCGAATATACAAGGTCCGGTTCTGCAGGCTTATCTATCCTCGCGACCTTGTCCCACCACACCTTCTCGAGGCGCTCGTTATCAAAAGTATTCTCCGTATTGGGAATATCTTTGGGATGAGGGACTCGGTCACGAGATCCGTAGCGTAAGACCCTACGACGGAGGCAGCCCAAAGAAGTCACCACGGTTGAAATTTTCCTTCCGGTTCTCAGAACTTCTCTTTGGGTAAGGGAAGGAACGCTCCTACAATTTCTTCCCAGTGGTGCCCAGCTGGTCACCACCTTGACCAGAGGCTTCCACACCGCCTGTTGTTTCTACAACTTCAGAGTCGTGAGCGGCCACCTCAACAAGAATACCGCTACCTCAAGAGTCGAGTTACGACTTCAGCAGATGTGGAGTCACTCTGGGAGTTTCGACTTCATCGGCCACTGGGCCAAGGGTGATGCTTGACCACCTCCATTGCTACCTCTCCAAGAGTCAAGGGATAGCAATGGACTTCTCAACAGGCATTCTGGGCCAAGAAGAGTCTGATCAAATAAAGAAAAGCAAATCAGATTGTGAAAAGAAAAAGGTAAATGTCGTTCTTACACTTCAAGACATTTCACATACTCGCACTCGGTCTTAACCAGAATTTTGGAGCAATCCTCCCAACGGAGGACCTCTTCTTCTCCACGACCACGCCCGTCGAGGTTCAACACTGGCTCACCACGACCACGTCGTCAGAGTTTGAACAGAACCGAGCTCGGTTTCTCGATCTTCCGATGGACGAGATTGGTCTCGACCATTCCGAATAAAGATCGCCCTCGATTGCGTGTTGTGCCGATGCAAAGATCGCCCTTCATAAAAGACATAAAATCCTTCCAGCTTCTCCCTTTCCAGTTGCTTAATAAAACTAGGAGTGGCACCAATCGCGAAAGATTCCGTGTCATAATAAAAGGGTACCTTAGCCTTGCGAGGTTTGCGCTTGAGAGGTTCAACCGCTTCAACCTCCTCGGCTTCGACTACGCGCCCTCGCTTCAGATACAACTACAGCCGCAGGCCTTGTAGAGGGTTTGGTCGAAAGACCAGAGCTCGAGCTTGCTCCCCCCTTGTCGGCAGATTTTACAAGTCGACGCCTCTTCGAGGGAGGAGCCGAGCCTTTGTCTTCGACAACCCAATACTAATAGTCATCGTAACGACTTCTTCGTGCGTCCGGCGATTTTCCATGCCTACTTTCGTAAAACAAGACGTAAAAGAAGAATCACTAATTAATCGTAAGTTTTTCACGACTAGTATCAAGTCGTAAGTTTTTCTACGACGCTTTCTTGATTGTAAGATATTCTACAATCACCATTAGTCGTAAGTATCTTCTACGACTATAAAGTCCTAAAGAAAGAATCGATTTGATTACCTTTAGGCGCCTATCCTTTCATCTGCGGACAAAGCCGCAATGACTTGAGGAACCGCCTGAGTGGCGGGGACTTCTCACAGATGAGTCGACTGAGTCAACCTCACCTGGAAAGATCCGTAAACAGATAAAAATATTAGACAAGGTTGAGAAAGACCAAACGGAGAGCTAAGTCGACAATTGCTTACCCTCCTCGTAGTCTCTCGTGGGGTCTCCTCTCCCGAGTACCTCCACATAGGAGATGCTCGCTTCTTCAGAGGACTAATTCAAGGCGGTGATGAAATCTTTCACCACATGCCATCCGGTCACCCTTCTTCCTTCAAGTCCTTAATGGCTTGAATATAAGGGCTAATCCTACTGATATCTTCGTGGGTTGAGTCCCATGAAGATTTCTTCTCTGCGACCTTCCCGCGAAGGAAAGGTCGTTCAGAGGTGACCTTCCAAAGAGAACCACCTTTTCCTCCAAACCCGCCACGAAGACCGGTGAAACTCAATGTACTCCTTCGACTTCGAGTCGTGGAGCTTCAGAGCACAGCTTCCGGCGATTCCGGTTTGTCGAGCCATCCCATAATAATATTGGAACAGCTCGAGATCCGCCGAATCCCCAGGTACGCCTCGCACGATACACGAACACACTCAACATGGTAATGGAATTGGGACCTAAGTTCACCGCCCACCCCAAAGTGTTCGAGTACTCGTAAGAAAGGGGTGGGCAGCAATCAAGGCCGCACTCACAATACGCTTGGAAGACGGGATTTGCCCATTTTCCCCGATGGCCGCTGTCGCCCGACAGCCGAATCCACTTCACCAGAGCCTTCTCTGGAATCTTCCCGGCATCGACCAAGATCTTGATCTTAGCCGCATCCATCTCCGATTCCTCCCATTCAGAAACTCTCTTGGCCATTTCGCTCAGAAGCAAGAAGTTTTTTTTGATTGGGTTGGCGGCGGAGAAGATGAAACCTAGTCGAAGACGGAGAAAGCAAGAGCTCGAAGAACAGCGGAGTGATTTGGGGGAAAGGTAAAACCCAAGTCTACCTCCCGTAAGTTTTTATAATCAAGACGATCTCCGCCGCTTGAAACCGCTCTCGCTATAGGTCTATAAAGATGGTTGTACTGGCCGGAACCGCTTCATCGGACAAGTCTATGAGAGCCGGTTGCAATTCCCCAAATGGTCCGTTCGAGAAAAAATAGGTACGTATTGTCACCTCCAAGCAAAATTACTTTCTTGACCAAGTCTTTCTAGTCGAAGGAAGTATCAATCTAAGAGTTTTCTCCGATTCCCTACTACGACTACCGACGGTCGTAGGGTTTTTATGACTTTTGATAGTCGTAAGCAACCTTCCTGACCAAGCAAATTTCTGGTCAAAGCAGCACTTAAATGTCGAAGAGTTTTTTCTTCGACTAACATTCTACGACATTCTCAAGGTCGTAAGTCCATTTACGAAACCTTTACCAAGTAAGTTATTTTCACTTGAAGTTGGGGGGCTAGATGACGAGGATCTAATAATCCTCATTTTATCTTTTATCTATAATTCTTATTATGGGTAAATATGATGTCACATAGTCCCCGTGAGGTACCCTTTATCTATAAGGAGAAGCCCAATAAGTGGTTGTAAGTTCTTCTACAATCACCCCACAGCTTGTAAGTCTTGCTACGACTATATCATGGTCGTAAGTTCTTCTACGACCACTACATAGTCGTAAGTCCTTCTACGATCGCCACCGGTCGTAAGTTCTTCTACGACCTGTAAACTACGACCACCTTATAATCAAACCTACAAAGAGTGGGTCTAATTGATTAAGGAATCGAACGGCAGTGCACGCACTATTATTCCGCTTATTAATGGTGCGTAATTATCCCATTATCTCCGAAGATAATTGCTAGACGGCGTGAAGAAGCCGAGGCGCCGTAATATCGCCATCATGCGCCTTCATCGGATTAATTAGGCGCATCTCCGCAGGCAAAACGGCTACTTCTTCACGACTATATAAGGGCATCGATCGAGAGGCGAACAAGAGCTAGTCAAGTAGGAACACAAGTGCTATTCTCTGTAATAGTCTTAGTCTTTACTTGATCATCAAGAATATCATACACACAGATTAGGGTTATTATTCTCTCAGGAGAAGACCCAACTGTCTAAACATCCCATGTCAATCCACTCTGCGTGATCTTATCTCTAGGAGACCCCCCGAATCAAACAATCTTTACGTAAGATCGGTTCTAATACACCGACAAGTCTAAGTTCTAAACACCCTTTGTAATAGCCAGTTCAAAGCAGTAAAGAACAGTCTCACTACTTTCTAGAAGATATGTGTGAGGACCCCGGAATATTGGAGGTTTATACCAAATTAATAATCATACCAAAAGTAAAATTTTTAATCAAGAACAATCAAGTCTCAATTAAAAATAATACTAGAAGTATAATCATTAACAAGGTACAATTCCAATATTCAGGTTCCCGGATATGCCTCTCATGTTAGCTCCCAGGATGAGCTGCTAACATAGACATATCCTTACAACATTATAACACAAGCATGCACGATTGGAATACATTAATAAAAATTTACAGAGGAAGCATTAAGTAAACCGTAAATAAAACAGTAAATAATAAAATAAAATCTCCAAAGTGGGCGCCACAACCCAAGGGCAACTTGATCGATTAAAGCCAAGTTTCCGTAATCGCTTCAACTTGAAATATTTCTAGGCGTTCTTTACGCAACAAGTGGATAATTCCACCGAGTACGAAAGGTACTCAAAGAAGACTTACACAAACTATTTAAAATAAAGTGTCCGATAGGTCCTATACAAAGGATTAGAATTTATAGATGCATAAGATTAACAACAGAAGGTTATAATGGTTCAATTTTATGTAAAGCGATACATATTAACCTACAATTGCTAAATTTTGACAAAGCAGTTTTAATAATTCAATTTGGACTGAAAATAGTAAGTAATTGGACATAAGCAAAAACAGTATCAATAATAGTCACCGATCATTACCAAACCGAGCATGACACTCCTCATGCCGAAATTAATAATTCCCAAAACCCAAATTAGAGCAAATTCTATACAGTGACATCAATCCAAGCGTTGTTCAGAATCGTGGACACGGCTATTCGAATAGTTTTAACCTCGCAGGGTGTACATCTTTACCCACACGATTTAGTTAGCCCGTAAGCCATCTAGAACAATAGCACACTTCCTTTGGTATGCCGGCCGGGTAAACTAAAATTTGGTATTTTTCAACAAGTTAACACTATTGAGTTGGATGACCCATGTGAAACTGATCCCGCTTAAACAACGACTGATAGCATATATTCAACCGAGGCTCACATGTTGTACAGGAATGCCGACCACTAATTAAATGCAAACTCGTGTTAGCCACACATATTACACCGCAGTCGGGGCCCTGAAGGTACGTACATGCGATGTAACACATCTACGCCCTTACCCTTCTAAGAACATCTGATATCGATATAAGCTCCACATGGCATACGACACGGCCCGAAGACTTAAGCATCTATGCCATATGAAATCAATACACATGTCCTTACTCTCCAGTATCCAACTCAATAATATTAACCCTTTATTTAACCAAACAGCGCCCATACACTGCGCGTGTGGAAGTACGCCGGGCTTGAATTGGGCCGTCGAGTTCGGTCCTTAATCAACCTGCATAAGACATCCACGGTTCCCATTCTCGTGCACTAGGCACCATCACTAGCATCCACTTGTCCGATTTGAATTAAGTTTAACAACAAGATTTAGATTCATTTCAGATTTAAATAAACCGAACAAAGAATCAACAAAATAAAATGTATTTGTTGTTCTGTGTTTGACAAGATAAGCTCGCCAAACACTACCGCTCTATGGATGCATGGCTAAGCAAAATTGAAATTAAGTATTATATCACCACAAACTACCTTAGGTTGAGTGTATGATCAATTCAAGGTAAGCCATAAATTCGGTCATAGCTAACTAGGAACAGAGCATAAATAGTCTTTAGAAAATTGCATGCAATAAAGATCACCGTATTTTATAAATCTACAGCTCAAAAGATTAGGATCAACATGGTGCGTAGAGGAAGCTTGCCTTCAGAGAAGTCCACTTGTTCACTATTGTAGGCATTATCGCTCACGTCGCGCAATTCGAATCTAAAAAGAGAATACAATAGCGAATAAACACCGATAAAATCTAGAAATCCAAAATGCTCAAAAATGCATGATAAATACATTTTAATGAGGTTATGATTCTAGATGCATTTAAGTATAGATTTTAATTTAATAAAAATTCAATTTCGGTGGAATTATAATGATGACAATACCTAGAGTTTAGGTGATGTTGTTTTCCTTAACAGACACTAGTACTCACAAACACTCTCTCCGTGCATTCTAGGTATACAACCACGATGATCCTACAGTCAAAATAAACCATCTAATATGCTCTCTTCTTCTGGCAGACTTTGATGGTGATTGTGTGCACATCTATTATCTGCAATGCAAAGGCTTGATTTAATTAATCTATTTGAATAACTTATAACACAACAGTCGTTGTATTTAATCAGTGAATACAAATGGCGGTCAATTCATCCCTAAAGTCTCAGATTAATTTATATACACTTCGCTTGATTTTATTTTCTATGAGTCGATTTACTGATATTTAATCATGCGCGACTTATATTTGATCGATTGTAATATTTATATGGTATTAATAATACTTACTAATTAACATCAATTTAAACAACTAAAACTAAAGCCATTACAAAACACTAAAATTTATTTGCACTATTCTTTAATTCCAATTTTATTCACCGCTTAATCTCTAATGCCTAATCTTAACCTTAACCTTACTCTTCTCTCTCTTTCTCTAATTTCTCTCGTAGAAAGCCTCTTTTCTTCTTATCCCTTTGCCTTTCTATCTCTCGGTTTCTCTCTTGGCCGACGCTCTCTTCTATCTCTCGGCCTTCCTCACCCGCCTCTCGGTCTCTCCTCACGGCGCCTCCTTCGGCCCTTCGCTCCTGCTCTCGGTTTCTCGCTTGGCCGCCGCTTGATTGCCGACGACGCCGCTGGCCGTTGCCGTCGGGCTCCTACTCCGGCCCGGCCGCTTCTTCCCGTCGGCGCCTTACGCCTTCTCCTCCTCCTCCGCGCGGGCGAGGCCATGCGCCGCCGATCCTTCCTCTGCGCTCATCAGAACACCTCGACTATAAGGAAGTCAAGATGTCACCTACAATCTTTACTCTTCAAATGAATATCATCAAGTAGCATAACAAAAGAAGCGGTTATTGTGAATGTATGAAAACAAGCATTCGTCCTCCGCCTTACTCAACGAAATGGAAGTAAATAGTTCAAGAAGATAAGTAAACAAGGCCATGTGGGCTTATTACATTGCAACACAAATCATAATTAATGATAATAAAAGTCCTCAAATTGTTTGATAAATGATAGTGAGTGCATCGTGATGAACTACCCTCCATAAGATCATTCTTCCTCGTCATTTACCTAAATAAGACAAGAAAGCAAGAATGAGCCAATAGACTCAAACAAGTAATCAGATGTAACAATCAAACATACAATGAGCCATATATCACAAACACAATTTGAACATATCTCGAAACGAATGTATGAATGAATGAAGTGGAATGGTGCATTGAAGGAAATGGACATATTGTAGCATATATACGGATAGCGAGTGAAGCACCCGTCGGTGTTCACTTAAAGTATTCGTATGAAGAACGTTTCATACGATCGTCCAACGTGGCCCACATTGGAATGGTGGACTCACGTAACGTGGCCCACATTGGAATGGTGGACTCACGCACCCATCTTGGAATTGATGGGATTTCAAGTGCCCATTTCGAATTGATGGGTCTTACCAAAATATTGTATGCATGTCATGATGATCACATGTCAATATGGAATAGTATTCATAAATGAAAAGAACACATGGCATTCATCTACATATACGAACAAATGTAAACATTCATTCACACATCATACGTGACATCAAACATGGAATACAAATTACTTATTCGCCACACAGAACGGGTTGGGAGGTAATTGTGATACCCTCCACTCACCGCTTCACCGCCTACAATAAAATATAATCGAAATGAGGGCAACGAATATTGCGATGCTACACGTGTCCTCCCTCAATCTTCTAGCCAAACTAACCAAATAAAAGTCAATTTGATCAATTTACCCAACCATTTCAATTAACCCTAATCTGGCAGTTTTACTAGAAAATTCACCAATAAAAAACCGTAAGTCCAAAAGACCTGAAACCAGTGCTCAAATTTTCTTAACTTAACTGGCTACAAAACTCTAGTTGAGGGTAAACTCTAATTCGGCCATTACAGGGGTCTAACCATCCATTGAAAAACTACAACTGCAGTCTGCCCAGAAATCTGAACAGCCCTAAAGAAATTGCTCTAACTTTTAAACCACTGATCCAAATAAATTGATTTTTATCAGCCTGGAAACATGGTGAAATTATCTTCAAAAACCTAGTTGGGTGGCCGACCTGATTCTGACTCTAACTAGATCAAAACCTAGGTGCAACTCACTATACCCATCAGTTCTGACAGACAGACCAGCGCGTAGTAAAACAGCCATAACTTTTAATCTACTGGGTCAAAATTCGTGATCCAGGTGCCAAAAGAAAGCTAATGAAATAAGGAACAAAACTCTAGAAGGCGAAATCATCCAATTCTGCCTCTAAGGCACCCAAAACCGAGTTGCAACCTACTGTACAGAACCGATCTACTAACAGAAATTACACGATACTACCAAAAACATGGAATCGACAACTCTAACGCAATCAAACAGCGATGGGGTCTCTCGTTACCCTTGTAGACCCAAGAACGACGAGGAACAACTTCCCAAAGCCTTCCCTCTCCTCCTTTGGCCAGCTCCAACTCCACGAACCCGATTGAAAGGAAATCGCCTACGGAGGAAGAACCAAGAAGAACACTTGGAAGGCCGGGGGTGCAGCTCCGGGGATCTCCAATGGCAGCCACCAATGGAGAGGGAGGCGCCTAGGAGGAGGGGAGGAAGAGAGGGGGCGGCACAAGGGGGAGGAGAGGCGGCTTGGGGGAAAAGGGGGAGGGAATAGGGTTTGGGGGGGGAAAAAGGGGTGTTCCCCCCCTTGGCCGGCCCCTAGATGGGCTGGCGGCCCACTAATGGGCCTCTGGTCGCGAATCGCGCGCCCAGGTTGCTCGATATTAACGAATACCCCGACGAAAGGAATTTTCCGCTGAAAACACTTTCTTTCGCTCTCTCCGACCTCTTTCTTTCTACCGATCCATTTCCGGAGTATTACATTCTACCCCCCTTAACAGGATTCGACCTCGAATCTAAACACAGATCTTATTCGAAAGAAAACTGCGACTGGAATTATTAACGAAAAACATGTACCATAAACGAACAGGTCTGGATACTTATCGCGCACGAGGGTCTCCAGCTCTCAAACGGCCTCTCTTTCGGACTAGAGAAAACCACCACCCAAAGACCCAAATCGACGCCTGACCTAACATTCAACCTAAACTTTCTAGGTACCCTCATCAGAAGAGGATCGAAGGTAAGACCATACTCCATGGTCAACGTCTTAAACTTTAACTCGAATCTTGAATAGTTCAGCTGCCCACTCAGCACCAGAACACACCCGACGTTGCGTACTTCGCGCGTGTACCCGAGACGGTCAAAACGAAATACCAACTTTCTAATTTCTGCAACTTTCGAAAACGAAGAGAATCCAATTGAAAATAGAGAGTCCTCATCGCGTCCACTCAATGCTAACTCTCCACCAAAAGGTTAGATTTGAAATTTGACAATCATCTCAAAACAAATCCGTTCTCCAAATAAGCGACTTACAAAGGAACACCACGACCACCAAAGGAGAAATCACTCGAACGCTCAAACCAAATACTTGCGGTTTGTCCGATTTGGAAAGAATCAACATGCCAACCCAAAGTGCCAACTCAAAATTGCGGAAGATACAAGTCAACGACACAAAACTCAAACGAGAATCAAGAAAACACCTCATTATCGATGAACATTCCTTTCCACATGCTTCTCTCCTCTAGGAATAAAATTTTTCTAATTTGAATTCATCGTGATACCACAAGAGATTAAACCTCTTAATTGAACATTATCAAATTATGATCAAATCAAGGACATCATCCACACAATTGTGGAGAGGCTAAATTGAATCCACCGAATACTCTAGACAATTCATTCTACTAACCAAAATCGATTTAATAGAAGGCGCTCAAGGCACCACAGAATAGGCTTCAAACCATCACATTACCTCCAATTTCCAAGAACAACAACTCGTAATCCTTAACTCGCACAAACATGTACTACATCAAAAGGGTTCTATCAATTATCATTTTACCGATCAGAAGCTCCATTATTCCACTTTCTACACATAATCATTGGATGACCAAAGGTCTAACATAACAATGCAAACCCAAATTTAACTTCCAAAACCTCTACACCAGATTGTTCTTATAATCGATAGTGAAATCATCGAATTAAATCTCCAATAGTACCACCATTCTAACATACTCCATCAATGACATCATCATAAATCACCCACACCATCTCGCAATGCTATTCAATTGCGTTACTCTAAAATTCAATGAAGGTTTCCTTACCTCCGATAATCACTAACTTTTCAATCTCGAATTGAAGTTCTAGAATTTCACTATACCGGTGTTATTCAAAGTAACACTATTCAAAGCTTACTTCAAGTCAAACATTTCGGTGAATCAATTTCCTCCAAGGGATACAGATCAAAACCATTTCACATTCTACTACTCCTCCGATAACTTGGTAGCAAAATATCATCGCTACGATTACTCATCCACCACCAAACAGGTTGCCAAACTTATCCTTTTCAAACACTTTGCAACCCAAAAGCGTGATCCTTTCTCAAATGGAAGAGGCGAACAAAGATAAGTTTATTCACACCGAAAGACGTTGCTCATCACGGCGAGCAGAAACCAAAAGAAATATTCGATAAAGGTGATCTTGAAAACGAAAGTCGAGTTCATAATTGAGGCACACATCCTCAAAAGAGAATAGTAAATGACAAATGACACGAAAGAAAGATATTACGCTTGAAATTCGCCATCTCTTGAGCGGAAAGAGCAACAATTTAGGGACGCTCAAAATAACCACAAGTTTTAATTAAGAATCGATAAGATCCTTCAACATGCCAAGCGGCTCAAAATAGTTCATCTACTTGGGAAACACGAGATCCAAATGTTCTCACCACAAAACTCAAACATTTCCATTTACAGATTTCACGGAAAGCAAATGGATTAACTTCGTCTCAAGAGATCAACGAAAATTTTCTTTTATTGCAACCTCACTTTGCGAACTCAAACCAAGGAACCTTTCGGACTAAATCACACGAAATCTTTAAAGAACAATAGGTTAATCCAATTCCTCAAGTTACCCAAAATAATCTCGATTACGCTGATTCACGAGCTCCAAGGTACCGTGAAAGCTAAACTTGAAATATTCTTATTTGAACGATGTCACCCAAAGGCGATCAATTTACTACAAGTAATAACATCGAGCTCACCACCACATTTAGAAAACATTTCGAAAGACCAACGCGAAAAGAATGGGTTGAATATATCTCAAAAGAAGAGGCACGTGAAAACGCTTTTCACCAACTGGGAAATCACCTACCACTCGTAACGAACACAGAACCAAGGGGAAAACCAATTAGGCAATGAACTCATTGAACATAGGTGGAGTCCACAATTGAAAACATAAGCCTCGCAAGAAGAGAATGTCGGACCTTTACAGATAAGAACAACGAGCATTCAAGATCAAAACGCTCGCATCACTGAAGAACCATTATAACTTTGCAACAAATCGTTTTACGCGGAAAACTTCGTTTATCAAAATAAACTTGGACCTCCAGTAGGTCATGAACACAAAACTCGAAATTGAATCATTTTGGAAACATCAAGAAAGGTGGTTAAAACTTCTTTCTCTATAAAAGAATCAACCTTATTCTCACATTATCGATCATATCAATAAACCTTCTAAAGGAAACATGACAAATCGGGTTATAGAAATTTTCAACATCAAATGGAATTGTAATAACAACTTGTTCTCGAAAAGGAACCTAGTACGAATGCCACAAAGCTGAGACAAACCTCTCACACAACACCACAAAACATTAGAAAGAGGTCGCGACACTTTTCCTTTTCAAAGGGAGGTTATAAACTCCAACACTCCAACTACTCCAAAAGAATTGAACTGAGTCAAAATTTCTTCAATAAACTTAGTAGAAGATAATTCCCGTTATCAAAATACCAAACGGTTAATCAGGTCCCCTTAAACAACAAGAGAGATAGGACTCTTACAAAAGAATGATCTTGTCAATAATATCGTGTACAAGTAGCAAAGAAAGCTCAAGAATCAGAAAGACAAGAATTGTTTTGAAAAACATCTAGGGACCAATAGGAACCCGTAGCTAACCAGATTTGTTTGATTACCATCTCCAACTTAATCACCACAAGGCACCCCAAAAGGGTTTTAACACTAATCCTCGTAAAAGAGATCGTTAAACTTCAAGACGCGAATGATCCAAAAGAAATACATGGAGCCAATGCTTCCTCGTGTTAATGAACTTGCAACAGAAAACTCTCATTATACAAACTATCAAACGAGTAAACGAGTCGCTATTTTCCAATGAGAAGGAAGGAACAAACATAGAAATATCAATATTGCCAATCGTCAAGATCATTTAAAATAAAAGAAATTCAACACTGAAAAATAATAATATTTTCAGAGAACCATTAAAGACCTATTGGATCTCATCACTACCATGAATCATGAACCTAAGGAAATTCATCAACTACCACGGACAAGAATTTGTCAAAATCAGAAATCAAAGAAGAGAACCTCTGTCTAAAGCATCCCAAAAAGAAATATGCAAGATCATTGTGCACTTGATAAAGAACTTGCAAAAGAAATCTGCCATTGCCCGAAACCTCAAGCGAACACTCGGGTTGAATTTTCCAACAGGGGTAAAACAGAACTTCGTGAAAAGGTAAATCTTGCAATTTAACTATGCTTACGTGGAGCAGAAATATCACAATAGTAGAAAGAACAATAATTGTTTCAAAGAACGATCATAAATCTACTAGAGATTGCCCACTTCATTATAACCCTCCATTCAAAAGAAATTCACGAACTATCAGAAACTACAACCAGAAAACCAGATACAAACTTGAGAAGGACAACAACATCATCAATGAGCTCAGGCTCAACACAGAACTTTGGAACAGGGGTAAGAACTTCTCTACTATTACAACACGAACAGTGGTGTAGCCTAGTAAATCCCAGGACGACAACCACGAACTCAGCTGCTCGACGTCCGCTACCGATACGCATAACTAATGCAATCAATTATGAATATATATAGGATCATCTCATGACAATCATAGAATAATTCATAGATATATAGGATATCACATCATATCATAGTTTAACACATCATAGCACAAAACAACTCAACAACGACTCATTAATCGAGTCACAACAATTGGAATGCGGAAGCAACAGTTTTACCCAACCCCTCCTAATGTGCACAGTGTGTCAATTTAATATGTTTGAATGAACCATGGACCTAAAGCCCGCTCTGATACCAACTGTAACACCCTGACTATAAGGAAGTCAAGATGTCACCTACAATCTTTACTCTTCAAATGAATATCATCAAGTAGCATAACAAAAAGAAGCGGTTATTGTGAATGTATGAAAACAAGCATTCGTCCTCCAGTCTTACTCAACGAAATGGAAGTAAACAGTTCAGCAAGATAAGTAAACAAGGCCATGTGGGCTTATTACATTGCAACACAAATCATAATTAATGATAATAAAAGTCCTCAAATTGTTTGATAAATGATAGTGAGTGCATCGTGATGAACTACCCTCCATAAGATCATTCTTCCTCGTCATTTACCTAAATAAGACGGTAAAGCAAGAATGAGCCAATAGACTCAAACAAGTAATCAGATGTAACAATCAAACATACAATGAGCCATATATCACAAACACAATTTGAACATATCTGAAACGAATGTATGAATGAATGAAGTGGAATGGTGCATTGAAGGAAATGGACATATTGTAGCATATATCGGTATAGCGAGTGAAGCACCGTCGGTGTTCACTTAAAGTATTCGTATGAAGAACGTTTCATACGATCGTCCAACGTGGCCCATATTGGAATGGTGGACTCACGTAACGTGGCCCACATTGGAATGGTGGACTCACGCACCCATCTTGGAATTGATGGGATTTCAAGTGCCCATCTTTGGAATTGATGGGTCTTACCAAAATATTGTATGCATGTCATGATGATCACATGTCAATATGGAATAGTATTCATAAATGAAAAGAACACATGGCATTCATCTACATATACGAACAAATGTAAACATTCATTCACACATCATACGTGACATCAAACATGGAATACAAATTACTTGCCCGCCACACAAGAACGGGTTGGGAGGTAATTGTGATACCCTCCACTCACCGCTTCACCGCCTACAATAAAATATAATCGAAATGAGGGCAACGAATATTGCGATGCTACACGTGTCCTCCCTCAATCTTCTAGCCAAACTAACCAAATAAAAGTCAATTTGATCAATTTACCCAACCATTTCAATTAACCCTAATCTGGCAGTTTTACTAGAAAATTCACCAATAAAAAACCGTAAGTCCAAAAGACCTGAAACCAGTGCTCAAATTTTCTTAACTTAACTGGCTACAAAACTCTAGTTGAGGGTAAACTCTAATTCGGCCATTACAGGGTCTAACCATCCATTGAAAAACTACAACTGCAGTCTGCCCAGAAATCTGAACAGCCCTAAAGAAATTGCTCTAACTTTTAAACCACTGATCCAAATAAATTGATTTTTATCAGCCTGGAAACATGGTGAAATTATCTTCAAAAACCTAGTTGGGTGGCCGACCTGATTCTGACTCTAACTAGATCAAAACCTAGGTGCAACTCACTATACCCATCAGTTCTGACAGACAGACCAGCGCGTAGTAAAACAGCCATAACTTTTAATCTACTGGGTCAAAATTCGTGATCCAGGTGCCAAAAGAAAGCTAATGAAATAAGGAACAAAACTCTAGAAGGCGAAATCATCCAATTCTGCCTCTAAGGCACCCAAAACCGAGTTGCAACCTACTGTACAGAACCGATCTACTAACAGAAATTACACGATACTACCAAAAACATGGAATCGACAACTCTAACGCAATCAAACAGCGATGGGGTCTCGTTACCCTTGTAGACCAAGAACGACGAGGAACAACTTCCCAAAGCCTTCCCTCTCCTCCTTTGGCCAGCTCCAACTCCACGAACCCGATTGAAAGGAAATCGCCGCGGAGGAAGAACCAAGAAGAACACTTGGAAGGCCGGGGTGCAGCTGGGGATCTCAATGGCAGCCACCAATGGAGAGGGAGGCGCCTAGGAGGAGGGGAGGAAGAGAGCGGCACAAGGGGAGGAGAGGCGGCTTGGGGGAAAAGGGGAGGAATAGGGTTTGGGGGAAAAAGGGTGTTCCCCCTTGGCGCCCCTAGATGGGCTGGCGGCCCACTATGGGCCTCTGGGTCGCGACTCGCGCCCGGGTTGCTCGATATTAACGAATACCCCGACGAAAGGAATTTTCCTGAAAACACTTTCTTCGCTCTCTCCGACCTCTTTCTTTCTACCGATCCATTTCCGGAGTATTACAGCTACTTCTCCCCTCGGCTGGCTTGGTGCTTGGCGCCGCCGCCGACTCGCCCTCTCGGTCTTCTTGGTTTGGGCATTTCGGCCTGCTCTTGGACATCGATTCCGCCCGATCCAATTGATTTCAGTTATGTTGATTTTAGCAAAATCAGTTGATTTCAATATTAATGTTCTTTGATTATTTGTGAATGCATATCATGGAGGTCCAACTGAGGTGGTGGATGATGTATATTGGGTTCGGTTGCCACTGAGGTAAGACCTCGGCTGATCTCCCTCTCTACTCCTACCCCACTATGCTCTGTGATGAAGATGAACTGAGAGCACCTTGATGCTACTGAGATCTGGGGTTGATTCTATTAAGATCTGGTGATTTGTGAGAATGATTTGGATGAGTGCAATGCATACTGAGGTCTGGTGATTGATGATGTGCAAGTGATATGCTTGCCGATGGGTACTGGGTTACCTCTTCATGGGACTTGGGTTTGGGAAGTAGAGGGTAGCGATCTTGGTTGTGGCCGGTGCTCCCCTCCGTGCCCTTCTCCGTGCTCCTCCCGGTTCCCGGCTTCCTTGGCTTCCTTCCTCCTCTTGCTCTCGGCTGCTGTCTTCTTGCTTGCTTGCCTTGGTGGTTGCTGAGATCGATTGATGATGGTGATGCCGGCTTGGCTTGGCTTGACTCGATGATTTGCTCTGGCCTTGGCTTTGGTTGTCTGCTCTTGATTGCCTTCGGTTCTTGCTTACGAGAAGAGATGGAAAATGGGGTTGCCGAGGGAATTGGGAAGGGAAATGGCTCACTGGGAGGAAATGGGTTGTTTGCTCTCGCGCGATTTTGCAGGGTTGGGAATTCTCGGAAGGGGTCAGGTCTTGTCCTCGGTGCTTTTTGGCTCGCTCTTCTCTTGCTTGCCTTGGTGGCTCTCTGGTCAGTCTTTGGCGGTGGTGGTGTCATTGCAAATTGCTAATGATGCTCATGCATTTGTGCTTATCAGATGGCTCCTAAGATATTTTGAAATTTGAGCATTTTTGGTCCATTGGCTAGCAATTCATTATGCAATGAATTTGCGCATGATTGAGGCAATTCACTATCGTAGGTTTTGGATTTCCTAAACGCCGAATGATGAGAACCTATGGAAATAAGACGGTGCCGATTTACTTAGGTTAGTCTAGGTATCTTGGGTATCCGGTCGTCGACTAACAGGTTAGCCTAGGTGACTTGAAAAGCCAAAATGCCGGTTAACCCAAGTTGGTGTGGGTAGTCGCGATACTCAAGGTGCCGACTAATCTAGGCAGATCAGGGAACCGTAATGATTCCTATGGCACACTGACGGCAATTTATTTTATTCTAACTCTATTATACTGCTTTTTGAACAACTAATGGTCTTTTGATTGGTTGGCGGACTATGGAGCTGCGAATGGTGTTTGGATTGGTTCGAGGAAGATGGTTTGTCCGGACAACGATGGACGGGCAAGATTTCAAGGAAGGCTTTAGGCGACATGCAATGCAAGTTTTATTTTAATATTTTGTAAATTACTCAAAGTTGTAAAACATAATATGATCTGATGTAAATAAATTCTTGTGTTACTTGTATTGAGAATATTGTTATTTATGATAAACATTGTAAGGTTTTTAATTAAATTATTTCCCAGAGAATTTCTTAAGTATTTATTGTTGTCTCTCTTGGAATTGTGAGTGGAGTTACCTATTAGACTTTGATTAGGATATTTACAAATGCAAAATTATGCAAATGCTTAAGAAATAACAAATATAATATAAAATGCATATAATTACTGTTTATTAAAATTGGGGTGTTACAAACCTACCCCTTAATGTAATCTCGTCCCCGAGATTCCGGTGGTCCAGAAATTGGGAACGAAAGGCTATGGCAATCTAGCTAGGTTTGGTCCTAGGGTCACACTTGGATTTTATTCACACCGTAACTCAAATCCAATCATGTGAGGTTATTTTCTAGTTTTAGGTTCTAAAGAGGAAGAGGTTAAAGTTGGGTTTAAGGTAGTCTCACTTGACTCTTGTATTGCTAATTCTAATTGCCCGATTTGGAGAAAAATGCATTAGATGAATGCATGCAGAGATGCAAAAATGCAATCACTTTCTTGGAAAAAAAAATAGGGTTATTTAGTGAATGCAAGGACTCACATGCCTACTTACATGATTCTACCAAACTATAAACAACCAATTTTATTGAGATTGGGTGAGCATAAGATTTAACAAATAATATGAATTCATACTACCATGATCTGGTCCTTAACAACCAAAACAATTAATTTCACCGCTTGTTTTTAACTGCTACTGGTGAACAAATAGGGCTCGGAAAAATTACTAAATTAGCTAGGTAAATTCTATAAAAAAATCAGGAGTATTGTTAGGATTCTAACATTGTCGAAGAATTTATTCTACACATCAGGTTCAGATTTTGGTCGGTAAATCAATTCAAATAACAAAATAAGTCTTAGGGCTCAAACACTAATGAAATTAAGTTCAAAAATTCCAGAAAACTTATGGCAGGTTAGTTAGGTGATACTAAACACTAGAAAACTGGGTACTAGCAGTTTAAACCTTCCTATTAATTCTATATTTCAAAAATAGCTAGAACAGTCTTGCAAGGTATTTGAATTAATTCCTAGACAAAACAAATTCATTAATCTTTTGGGAAAAATATATTTGGGAAATACACACTATCATGTGCTCAAATAAAATTCTCAAGATTATAAATTACCTAAGAACACTACAGTACAGTTCCAGTTGTCTAGGTCAAAATTACTCAAAAACAAGCAATGACGTTTTACTATGACGAAGAGTATAGAATTACTGGTATAACCTACTCTGTCTTAATTACTTTTAATTGAATAACAATAAAAATAAACTATCATCAGCTCATGTTATGACATCTTCACTCATTAACAATTTAAAAGATAGACATGTTTAATTTTACAACAATCTACATATCAAACTACACATCGATGACTTTCAAATTTTTAAGTTCAAACAAGAAATCTATATAAACATGGCAAGTGGTTAAATTCCAATTTAGTTAACAATCATAAGCTAAAGCAAATTTCAATTTATATAGCTATAGACTAGTCATTTTCATGCTTCTAACTTCAATATGAAATACTAATCATACATCTTAATTTATATAAATCATTTTTAGTTAGGATTCTTGCTAACAACCTGAATAATAAGATATGCTTGAGTTAACTTAAGACTATATGCATGATCAAAGTGTAGGAATTATGATGCCTAACACATATATTGGGGTATTCTCTACCCCCCTTAAACATGATGGTGCATAAGAAATGAAATGAGGAGAGAATGAGCATAAGGTAAGTAAACGGGCAACCCTGAGACAATAATTCCTATTATGAATGCATAATTCCAAAACCATGCAACTCAAAATCCAAATGGGTGTACTAAGCCTCAAGGCCAGTACAAGATTCAATTGAACCACAATTAGTTTCCGATATAGTTGCTATACATGCTGCCTGTAGGCAATGCGCAACTATTTAGAAACAAAAGAGAACAAATGATCATATTACAAAATCCAGCGTCTACAAGCTAAAGAAATATAATTAGGGTATATATAAGCTAAGGATAATCCCTAAATTAATCCTAATTTTGTGAAAAGGCAACATCTCCTCGTCCTGTCACCATTGCCCTCACCAATTGACTACTTAGCGTGTCTACTGTTGGAGAAAAGAGACGAACAACGGAGAAAATTTGCTTTGCACAAATCAAATGAATTATGAGATAAGAATTAGATGCTAGGATGGGTAAGAAAGAAAAGAATCATATTACTTACATTTTTGGCTCAAATTTTTGCTAGTTTTGAAAATACTTTTTGCAAACCAAATTCCTAACATCGTCCATTGCTACGGCTTAAACCTACAGTCAACACAGCTCTGATACCAACGCTGTGGGGACCCCGGAATATTGGAGGTTTATACCAAATTAATAATCATACCAAAAGTAAAATTTTTAATCAAGAACAATCAAGTCTCAATTAAAAATAATACTAGAAGTATAATCATTAACAAGGTACAATTCCAATATTCAGTTCCGGATATGCCTCTCATGTTAGCTCCTGTGATGAGTCGCTAACATAGACATATCCTTACAACATTATATCACAAGCATGCACGATTGGAATACATTAATAAAAATTTACAGCGGAAGCATTAAGTAAACCAGAAATAAAAACAGAAATAATAAAATAAAATCTCCAGTGGAGCGCCACAACCCAAGGGCAACTTGACTGGGATTAAAGCCGAAGTTTCCCCGTAATCGCTTCAACTTGAAATATTTCTAGGGCGTTCTTTACCTGCAACAAGTGGACAATTCCACTGAGTACGAAAGGTACTCAGCAAGACTTACACAAACTATTTAAAATAAAGTGTCTGATAGGTCCTATACAAAGGATTAGAATTTATAGATGCATAAGATTAACAACAGGAAGGTTATAATGGTTCAATTTTGCGTAAAGCGATACATATTAACCTACAATTGCTAAATTTTGACAAAGCAGTTTTAATAATTCAATTTGGACTGAAAATAGTAAGTAATTGGACATAAGCAAAAACAGTATCAATAATAGTCACCGATCATTACCAAACCGAGCATGACACTCCTCATGCCGAAATTAATAATTCCCAAAACCCAAATTAGAGCAAATTCTATACAGGTGACATCAATCCAAGCGTTGCCCGTAACCGTGGACACGGCTATTCGAATAGTTTTAACCCTGCAGGGGTGTACATCTTTACCCACACGATTTAGTTAGCCCGTAAGCCATCTAGAACAATAGCACACTTCCTTTGGTATGCCGGCCGGGTAAACTAAAATTTGGTATTTTTCAACAAGTTAACACTATTGAGTTGGATGACCCATGTGAAACCGATCCCGCTTAAACAACGATCGATAGCATATATTCAACCGAGGCTCACATGTTGTACAGGAATGCCGACCTATCAATTAAATGCAAACTCGTGTTAGCCACACATATTACACATGATCGGGGCCACAAGGTACGTACATGCGATGTAACACATCTACGCCCTTACCCTTCTAAGAACATCCGATATCGATATAAGCTCCACATGGCATACGACACGGCCCAAGACTTAAGCATCTATGCCATATGAAATCAATACACATGTCCTTACTCTCCTGTATCCAACTCAATAATATTAACCCTTTACTTAACCAAACAGCGCCCATACATTTGCGTGTGGAAGTACTGTTGGGCTTGAATTGGGCCGTCAGAGTTCGGTCCTTAATCAACCTGCATAAGACATCCACAGTTCCCATTCTCGCACTAGGCACCATCACTAGCATCCACTTGTCCAGATTTGAATTAAGTTTAACAACAAGATTTAGATTCATTTGATTTAAATAAACCGAACAAAGAATCAACAAAAATAAAATGTATTTGTTGTTCCCTGTGTTTGACAAGATAAGCTCGCCAAACACTACCGTTCTATGGACTGCATGGCTAAGCAAAATTGAAATTAAGTATTATATCACCACAAACTACCTTAGGTTGAGTGTATGATCAATTCAAGGTAAGCCATAAATTCTGGTCATAGCTAACTAGGAACAGAGCATAAATAGTCTTTAGAAAATTGCATGCAACAAAGATCACCGTATTTTATAAATCTGATTCAAAAGATTAGGATCAACATGGTGCAGAGAGGAAGCTTGCCTTCGTAGAAGTCCACTTGTTCACTATTGTAGGCATTATCGTTCACGTCGCGCAATTCGGAATCTAAAAAGAGAATACAATAGCGAATAAACACCGATAAAATCTAGAAATCCAAAATGCTCAAAAATGCATGATAAATACATTTTAATGAGGTTATGATTCTAGATGCATTTAAGTATAGATTTTAATTTAATAAAAATTCAATTTCTGGTGGAATTATAATGAGTGACAATACCTAGAGTTTAGGTGATGTTGTTTTCCTTAACAGACACTAGTACTCACAAACACTCTCTCCGGGCATTCTAGGTATACAACCACGATGATCCTACAGTCAAAATAAACCATCTAATATGCTCTCTTCTTTCGGCAGACTTTGATGGTGATTGTGTGCACATCTATTATCTGCAGTCGCAGTGCTTGATTTAATTAATCTATTTCGAATAACTTATAACACAACAGGTCGTTGTATTTAATCAGGTGAATACAAATGGCGGTCAATTCATCCCTAAAGTCTCAGATTAATTTATATACACTTCGCTTGATTTTATTTTCTATGAGTCGATTTACGGATATTTAATCATGCGCGACTTATATTTGATCGATTGTAATATTTATATGGTATTAATAATACTTACTAATTAACATCAATTTAAACAGCTAAAACTAAAGCCATTACAAAACACTAAAATTTATTTGCACTATTCTTTAATTCCAATTTTTATTCACTGCTTAATCTCTAATGCCTAATCTTAACCTTAACCTTACTCTTTCTCTCTTTCTAATTCCTCTCTACCAAGCCTCTTTCTCTTCTTATCCCTTTGCCTTTCTATCTCTCGGTTTCTCTCTTGGCCGACGCTCTCTCTTCTATCTCTCGGTCTTCCTCACCCGGCTCTCTCGGTCTCTCCCTCACGGCGCCGCCTCCTTCGGCCCCTTCGCTCCCTGCTCTTCGGTTTCCTCTTGCCGCCATTGATTGCGACGCTTGGCCATTTGCCGTCCACCGGCTCCCTCACTCCCGGCTCCGGCTGCTCTTCCCCGTCGGCGCCCCTACGCCTTCTCCTCCTCCTCCGGCGCGGCCGGAGGCCATGCGCCGCCTCTGGATCCTCTGCGCTACTTCTACGGTGGCTTGGTGCTACGCCGCCGCGCCGACTCGCCCTACTCGGTCTTGCCGGTGGGCCGGCTCGGCTGCTCACATCGACTCGCTTCCCCGATCCAATTGATTTCAGTTATGTTGATTTTAGCAAAATCAGTTGATTTCAATATTAATGTTCTTTGATTATTTGTGAATGCATATCATGGAGGTCCAACTGAGGTGGTGGATGATGTATATTGGGTTCGGTTGCCACTGAGGTAAGACCTCGGCTGATCTCCCTCTCTACTCCTACCCCACTATGCTCGTGATGAAGATGAACCGAGAGCACCTTGATGCTACCGAGATCCGGGGTTGATTCTATTAAGATCTGGTGATTTGTGAGAATGATTTGGATGAGTGCAATGCATACTGAGGTCTGGTGATTGATGATGTGCAAGTGATATGCTTGCTGATGGGTACTGGGGTTACCTCTTACTGGGACTTGGGTTTGGGAAGTAGAGGGTAGCAAGATCTGGCCGTGTCCGGTGCTCCCCTCCGTGCCCTTCTTTGGTGCTCCCTCCCGGTTCCCGGCTTCCTTGGCTTCCTTCCTCCTCTTGCTCTGGTGCTGCTTCTTTCTTTGGCTTGCCTTGGTGGTTGCAAGATCGATTGATGATGGTGATCTTTGGCTTGGCTTGGCTTGACCTGATGATTTGCTCCTGGCCTTGGCTTTGGTTGTCCTGCTCTTGATTGCCTTCGGTTCTTGCTTCTGAGAAGAGATGGAAAATGGGGTTCGGCCGAGGGGAATTGGGAAGGGGAAATGGCTGCTGGGGAGGAAATGGGTTGTTTGCTCCTGCTGATTTTGCAGGGGTTGGGAATTCTCTGGAAGGGGGCTGTGCTGTCCCTCGGTGCTTTGCTGGCTCTGCTCTTCTCTTGCTTGCCTTCGGTGGCTCTCTGGCTGGTGCTGGCGGTGGTGAGCTGTCATTGCAAATTGCTAATGATGCTCATGCATTTGTGCTTATCCAGATGGCTCCTAAGATATTTTTGGGCTGAGCATTTTTGGTCCATTGGCTAGCAATTCATTATGCAATGAATTTGCGACAGTTGAGGCAATTCACTATACGTAGGTTTTGGATTTCCCTAAACGCCGAATGATGAGAACCTATGGAAATAAGACGGTGCCGATTTACTTAGGTTAGTCTAGGTATCTTGGGTATCCGGTCGACTAATGCTGGTTAGCCTAGGTGACTTGAAAAGCCAAAATGCCGGTTAACCCAGGTTGGTGTGGGTAGTCGCGATACTCAAGGTGCCGACTAATCTAGGCAGATCAGGGAACCGTAATGATTCCTATGGCACACTGACGGCAATTTATTTTATTCTAACTCTATTATACTGCTTTTTGAACAACTAATGGTCTTTTGATTGGTTGGCGGACTATGGAGCTGCGAATGGTGTTTCGGATTGGTTCGAGGAAGATGGTTTGTCTGGACAACGATGGACGGGCAAGATTTCAAGGAAGGCTTTAGGCGACATGCAATGCAAGTTTTATTTTAATATTTTGTAAATTACTCAAAGTTGTAAAACATAATATGATCTGATGTAAATAAATTCTTGTGTTACTTGTATTGAGAATATTGTTATTTATGATAAACATTGTAAGGTTTTTAATTAAATTATTTCCCAGAGAATTTCTTAAGTATTTATTGTTGTCTCTCTTTGGAATTGTGAGTGGAGTTACCTATTAGACTTTGATTAGGATATTTACAAATGCAAAAATTATGCAAATGCTTAAGAAATAACAAATATAATATAAAATGCATATAATTACTGTTTATTAAAATTAAATGTTACAAACCTACCCCCTTAATGTAATCTCGCCCCGAGATTAGGTGGTCCGTAAATTGGGAACGAAAGGCTATGGCAATCTAGCTAGGTTTGGTCCTAGGGTCACACTTCGGATTTTATTCACAGCCAGAACTCAAATCCGAATCATGTGAGGTTATTTTCTAGTTTTAGGTTCTAAAGAGGGAAGAGGTTAAAGTTGGGTTTAAGGTAGTCTCACTTGACTCTTGTATTGCTAATTCTAATTGCCCGATTTGGAGAAAAATGCATTAGATGAATGCATGCAGAGATGCAAAAATGCAATCACTTTCTTGGAAAAAAAAATAGGGTTATTTAGTGAATGCAAGGACTCACATGCCTACTTACATGATTCTACCAAACTATAAACAACCAATTTTATTGAGATTGGGTGAGCATAAGATTTAACAAATAATATGAATTCATACTACCATGATCTGGTCCTTAACAACCAAAACAATTAATTTCACCGCTTGTTTTTAACTGCTACTGGTGAACAAATAGGGCTCGGAAAAATTACTAAATTAGCTAGGTAAATTCTATAAAAAAAATCAGGAGTATTGTTAGGATTCTAACATTGTCAGAAGAATTTATTCTACACATCAGGTTCAGATTTTGGTCGGTAAATCAATTCAAATAACAAAATAAGTCTTAGGGCTCAAACACTAATGAAATTAAGTTCAAAAATTTCAGAAAACTTATGGCAGGTTAGTTAGGTGATACTAAACACTAGAAAACTGGGTACTAGCAGTTTAAACCTTCCTATTAATTCTATATTTCAAAAATAGCTAGAACAGTCTTGCAAGGTATTTGAATTAATTCCTAGACAAAACAAATTCATTAATCTTTTGGGAAAAATATATTTGGGAAATACACACTATCATCTGCTCAAATAAAATTCTCAAGATTATAAATTACCTAAGAACACTACAGTACAGTTCCAGTTGTCTAGGTCAAAATTACTCAAAAACAAGCAATGACGTTTTACTATGACGAAGAGTATAGAATTACTGGTATAACCTACTCATCTTAATTACTTTTAATTGAATAACAATAAAATAAACTATCATCACTCATGTTATGACATCTTCACTCATTAACAATTTAAAAGATAGACATGTTTAATTTTACAACAATCTACATATCAAACTACACATCGATGACTTTCAAATTTTTAAGTTCAAACAAGAAATCTATATAAACATGGCAAGTGGTTAAATTCCAATTTAGTTAACAATCATAAGCTAAAGCAAATTTCAATTTATATAGCTATAGACTAGTCATTTTCATGCTTCTAACTTCAATATGAAATACTAATCATACATCTTAATTTATATAAATCATTTTTAGTTAGGATTCTTGCTAACAACCCTGAATAATAAGATATGCTTGAGTTAACTTAAGACTATATGCATGATCAAAGTGTAGGAATTATGATGCCTAACACATATATTGGGGTATTCTCTACCCCCCTTAAACATGATGGTGCATAAGAAATGAAATGAGGAGAGAATGAGCATAAGGTAAGTAAGCGGGCAACCCGAGACAATAATTCCTATTATGAATGCATAATTCCAAAACCATGCAACTCAAAATCCAAATGGGTGTACTAAGCCTCAAGGCCAGTACAAGATTCAATTGAACCACAATTAGTTTCCGATATAGTTGCTATACATGCTGCCTGTAGGCAATGCGCAACTATTTAGAAACAAAAGAGAACAAATGATCATATTACAAAATCCAGTCTACAAGCTAAAGAAATATAATTAGGGTATATATAAGCTAAGGATAATCCTAAATTAATCCTAATTTTGTGAAAGGCAACATCTCCTCGTCTGTCACCATTGCCCTCACCAATTGACTACTTAGCGTGTCTCTTTGTTGGAGAAAAGAGACGAACAACGGAGAAAATTTGCTTTGCACAAATCAAATGAATTATGAGATAAGAATTAGATGCTAGGATGGGTAAGAAAGAAAAGAATCATATTACTTACATTTTGGCTCAAATTTTGCTAGTTTTGAAAATACTTTTGCAAACCAAATTCCTAACATCGTCCATTGCTACGGCTTAAACTCATAATCAACACAACTCTGATACTAACATTTGTAGGGACCCCGAATATTGGAGGTTTATACCAAATTAATAATCATACCAAAAGTAAAATTTTTAATCAAGAACAATCAAGTCTCAATTAAAAATAATACTAGAAGTATAATCATTAACAAGGTACAATTCCAATATTCAGTTCCTGATATGCCTCTCATGTTAGCTCCGTGATGAGTCGCTAACATAGACATATCCTTACAACATTATATCACAAGCATGCACGATTGGAATACATTAATAAAAATTTACAGCGGAAGCATTAAGTAAACCAGAAATAAAAACAGAAATAATAAAATAAAATCTCCAGTGGAGCGCCACAACCCAAGGGCAACTTGACTGGGATTAAAGCCGAAGTTTCCCCGTAATCGCTTCAACTTGAAATATTTCTAGGGCGTTCTTTACCTGCAACAAGTGGACAATTCCACTGAGTACGAAAGGTACTCAGCAAGACTTACACAAACTATTTAAAATAAAGTGTCTGATAGGTCCTATACAAAGGATTAGAATTTATAGATGCATAAGATTAACAACAGGAAGGTTATAATGGTTCAATTTTGCGTAAAGCGATACATATTAACCTACAATTGCTAAATTTTGACAAAGCAGTTTTAATAATTCAATTTGGACTGAAAATAGTAAGTAATTGGACATAAGCAAAAACAGTATCAATAATAGTCACCGATCATTACCAAACCGAGCATGACACTCCTCATGCCGAAATTAATAATTCCCAAAACCCAAATTAGAGCAAATTCTATACAGGTGACATCAATCCAAGCGTTGCGTAGAATGGACACGGCTATTCGAATAGTTTTAACCTGCAGGGTGTACATCTTTACCCACACGATTTAGTTAGCCCGTAAGCCATCTAGAACAATAGCACACTTCCTTTGGTATCTTGGTGGGTAAACTAAAATTTGGTATTTTTCAACAAGTTAACACTATTGAGTTGGATGACCCATGTGAAACTGATCCCGCTTAAACAACGACTGATAGCATATATTCAACCGAGGCTCACATGTTGTACAGGGAATGCCGACCCAGTCAATTAAATGCAAACTCGTGTTAGCCACACATATTACACGCGATCGGGGCCACGAAGGTACGTACATGCGATGTAACACATCTACGCCCTTACCCTTCTAAGAACATCTGATATCGATATAAGCTCCACATGGCATACGACACGGCCGAAGACTTAAGCATCTATGCCATATGAAATCAATACACATGTCCTTACTCTCTGTATCCAACTCAATAATATTAACCCTTTACTTAACCAAACAATACCATACACTGCGTGTGGAAGTACGTTGGGCTTGAATTGGGCCGTCAGAGTTCAGTCCTTAATCAACCCAGACAAGACATCCACAGTTCCCATTCTCGTGCACTAGGCACCATCACTAGCATCCACTTGTCCAGATTTGAATTAAGTTTAACAACAAGATTTAGATTCATTTGATTTAAATAAATGAACAAAGAATCAACAAAAATAAAAATGTATTTGTTGTTCCCGTGTTTGACAAGATAAGCCTGCCAAACACTACCGTTCTATGGACTGCATGGCTAAGCAAAATTGAAATTAAGTATTATATCACCACAAACTACCTTAGGTTGAGTGTATGATCAATTCAAGGTAAGCCATAAATTCTGGTCATAGCTAACTAGGAACAGAGCATAAATAGTCTTTAGAAAATTGCATGCAACAGAGATCACGTGTATTTTATAAATCTACAGTTCAAAAGATTAGGATCAACATGGTGCAGGGAGGAAGCTTGCCTTCGTAGAAGTCCACTTGTTCACTATTGTAGGCATTATCGTTCACGTCGCGCAATTCGGAATCTAAAAAGAGAATACAATAGCGAATAAACACCGATAAAATCTAGAAATCCAAAATGCTCAAAAATGCATGATAAATACATTTTAATGAGGTTATGATTCTAGATGCATTTAAGTATAGATTTTAATTTAATAAAAATTCAATTTCTGGTGGAATTATAATGACTGACAATACCTAGAGTTTAGGTGATGTTGTTTTCCTTAACAGGACACTAGTACTCACAAACACTCTCTCCAGGCATTCTAGGTATACAACCACGATGATCCTACAGTCAAAATAAACCATCTAATATGCTCTCTTCTTTCGGCAGACTTTGATGGTGATTGTGTGCACATCTATTATCTGCAGTCGCAGTGCTTGATTTAATTAATCTATTTCGAATAACTTATAACACAACAGGTCGTTGTATTTAATCAGGTGAATACAAATGGCGGTCAATTCATCCCTAAAGTCTCAGATTAATTTATATACACTTCGCTTGATTTTATTTTCTATGAGTCGATTTACGGATATTTAATCATGCGCGACTTATATTTGATCGATTGTAATATTTATATGGTATTAATAATACTTACTAATTAACATCAATTTAAACAGCTAAAACTAAAGCCATTACAAAACACTAAAATTTATTTGCACTATTCTTTAATTCCAATTTTTATTCACTGCTTAATCTCTAATGCCTAATCTTAACCTTAACCTTACTCTTCTCTCTCTTTCTCTAATTCCCTCTCGGCCGAAGCCTCTTTCTCTTCTTATCCCTTTGCCTTTCTATCTCTCGGTTTCTCTCTTGGCCGACGCTCTCTCTTCTATCTCTCGGTCTTCCTCACCCGGCTCTCTCGGTCTCTCCCTCACGGCCGCCTCCTTCGCCCCTTCGCTCCTGCTCCGGTTTCTGCTGTGCCGCTTGGCTTGCCGACGCCGCCTTGGCCAGCTGCCGCCACACGGGCTCCCTCACTCCCGGCTCATTGCTCTTCCCGTCGGCGCGCCCTACGCCTTCTCCTCCTCCTCCGCGTGGCCGAGGCCATGCGCCATCTCTGGATCCTCTGCGCTACTTCTCCTCGGTGGCTTGGTGCTTGGCGCCGCCGACTCGCCTACTCCGTCTTTGCTGGGCCGGCTTTCGGCTGCTCTTGGACTCGATTTCCCCGATCCAATTGATTTCAGTTATGTTGATTTTAGCAAAATCAGTTGATTTCAATATTAATGTTCTTTGATTATTTGTGAATGCATATCATGGAGGTCCAACTGAGGTGGTGGATGATGTATATTGGGTTCGGTTGCCACTGAGGTAAGACCTCGGCTGATCTCCTCTCTACTCCTACCCCACTATGCTCTGTGATGAAGATGAACCGAGAGCACCTTGATGCTACTTGAGATCCGGGTTGATTCTATTAAGATCCGTGATTTGTGAGAATGATTTGGATGAGTGCAATGCATCCGAGGTCCGTGATTGATGATGTGCAAGTGATATGCTTGCCGATGGGTCTGGGGTTACCTCTTCATGGGACTTGGGTTTGGGAAGTAGAGGGTAGCATCTTTGTTGTCTTTGGTGCTCCCCTCTGGTGCCCTCTCTGCCGTGCTCCCTCACGGTTCCCGGCTTCCTTGGCTTCCTTCCTCCTCTTGCTCTGGCTGCTGCTTCTTCTTGGCTTGCCTTTGGTGGTTGCGAGATCGATTGATGATGGTGATCTTTGGCTTGGCTTGGCTTGACTCGATGATTTGCTCCTGGCCTTGGCTTTGGTTGTCCTGCTCTTGATTGCCTTGGTTCTTGCTTTCGAGAAGAGATGGAAAATGGGGTTAGTGAGGGAATTGGGAAGGGAAATGGTGGCTGGGAGGAAATGGGTTGTTTGCTCTGCCGATTTTGCAGGGTTGGGAATTCTCTGGAAGGGGGTCTTTGTCCCTCGGTGCTTTGTCGGCTCGCTCTTCTCTTGCTTGCCTTGGTGGCTCTCTGGTGGTGCTGGCGGTGGTGAGCTGTCATTGCAAATTGCTAATGATGCTCATGCATTTGTGCTTATCCAGATGGCTCCTAAGATATTTTTGGGCTGAGCATTTTTGGTCCATTGGCTAGCAATTCATTATGCAATGAATTTGCGACAGTTGAGGCAATTCACTATACGTAGGTTTTGGATTTCCCTAAACGCCGAATGATGAGAACCTATGGAAATAAGACGGTGCCGATTTACTTAGGTTAGTCTAGGTATCTTGGGTATCCGGTCTCGACTAATGCAGGTTAGCCTAGGTGACTTGAAAAGCCAAGATGCCGGTTAACCCAGGTTGGTGTGGGTAGTCGCGATACTCAAGGTGCCGACTAATCTAGGCAGATCAGGGAACCGTAATGATTCCTATGGCACACTGACGGCAATTTATTTTATTCTAACTCTATTATACTGCTTTTTGAACAACTAATGGTCTTTTGATTGGTTGGCGGACTATGGAGCTGCGAATGGTGTTTCGGATTGGTTCGAGGAAGATGGTTTGTCTGGACAACGATGGACGGGCAAGATTTCAAGGAAGGCTTTAGGCGACATGCAATGCAAGTTTTATTTTAATATTTTGTAAATTACTCAAAGTTGTAAAACATAATATGATCTGATGTAAATAAATTCTTGTGTTACTTGTATTGAGAATATTGTTATTTATGATAAACATTGTAAGGTTTTTAATTAAATTATTTCCCAGAGAATTTCTTAAGTATTTATTGTTGTCTCTCTTTGGAATTGTGAGTGGAGTTACCTATTAGACTTTGATTAGGATATTTACAAATGCAAAAATTATGCAAATGCTTAAGAAATAACAAATATAATATAAAATGCATATAATTACTGTTTATTAAAATTGGGGCTGTTACAATATGTGTCATTTTCCTCTTTTCATTTATATATTCATAAGATCGACGATTTGATCGTCGACACCATGCAAGTCGAGTAGCCCGTGTTAGTTCCCCATGCATCTCCAAGCACAGCGTTGTTGGGGTGGCCTATTCAAGCAATTACATATACAACTCACGTCAAGTTGACCTGAACTTCAGAACTGGATCATAATATATCAGCATGGCCGGCTTGCTCATCTATAATTTAATACGAGTTTATTTAACTAGGTGGAATTCTTATCCGACAAGAAGAAGCTCATACATATTTACAGGAAAACTCGAGATCCAGGAGCTAGGTTTAATTAATTCTGCTAGTTTTCTCACCTCTACTATCTCTCACAATCTCTAAATTAATGGACTAGTAATTGTTGCAAATTAAATAAACAATTATTATTCAAGAAGCTACATGATTTATGTTCTTCTCGTATTTGAGGGCATCCAATTATAACCCCCCAACAAAAGTCTGTAATGAGAACAAAATTCACACGTCTTGTCTGCCTACTTGTTGACTTTGTCGCCTTTCTCGTCACCATAACAGACTGATATTCCTTTTGCCAAGAGAGTTTGTTTGGTCTCTTCTCTCATATGGGTCCCTGGTCCTGCCCATATTCTCCCATTTTGCCTGATCCTAAATAGAAATAGAAGATAAGAGACTGACAAAAAAAAGGAGGCCGCCACTTTGCCTATCAGTAGAAGTACTGAAGTCTGCAAAAGCAAGGGAAAAGAATAAAATGATAACTGGACAAGGATCAATAATTGTTTCCTATAATCCTATGTAACACCTCCCTCAATTCTTGTCTTGTCCAATAATGGGTGTTAATTTGTTCAAGATAGGGTTAGTCCTATGAAATATTTATGGAACTGAAATAAGTAGTGCATGAAAAACACATTAAATTATCAAATGAAGTACACGTGTAATGTGTGTAAGAACTGCTATTAAATTTGTTGTTGATTTCTTATAACTATGCTTATCAATTGCTTTACTGGTGCTTGTTGTATCTAGAAATTGCATGCATGCATCGGTGGGAAAGAGTGGTACTTCTATAGCCTCAAGGACAGGAAGTATGCCACTGGCCAACGAACAAACAGAGCGACGGAATCAGGCTACTGGAAGGCCACCGGGAAAGACCGGGAAATAAGGCGGAAAGGGTTGCTTGTCAAGACCCTCGTGTTCTACCGAGGAAGAGCTCCCAAGGGGAAGAAGACTGACTGGGTCATGCATGAGTTCCGGAAGGAAGAGCAAGGCGATCATCATCAGATGAAGTTGCCTCTCAAGGTAATGATAGCACACTGGTAATAATAATCAAGCTAGTTAGTCTCCCATATTAGTAAACTTGTGTCTAAAAGCATGTGGTTTCAGATCAAGTCAGCCTCTCATGATTTGTGTTGATTGTGAAGAATTCAAAGGGTGTAGTACTTAACATGCATGATTTCACCTCCAGTTCATGGCCATGGATTTTAGCTTAAGCGAGCCTCCCCTTTGTACTCGAATGTGCTTGTTTACTTGCCAGTCACTTTCGTGCCAGATGGACGTACGCATCAGATCCTCTAGGCTCTAGCAAGTCTCTTTCAGATTACATTCTAGCTACTAGCTAGATGTATGTACAACTCTTCCTTCATACAAGATCTCTTTTTTTTTTTTGTCCCTCCCTCGATCTGCACAATAATGATTCCTTTTCAGTCACTCCATTATGCAATTATTCAGCAAATTATTGTTTGCCGTTCTTTCAGAATCTTCTATTGCAAGACTTTTTCAGTATTCATACATTTGCTGACATTTTTTCCTGTATGTTGTGTGATAGGAGGACTGGGTCCTGTGTAGGGTTTTCTACAAGAGCAGGACAACAGTTGCAATGGCAACAATGAAGAGTACTTCTTACATCAATGGGGCATCACCATATCCATTGCCTCCCCTCGTCGACAACTCTATCTCCTTCAACCACTCCGGCGTGGCACGGAACCTTGAGGGTTATGAGCAAGTGCCCTGCTTCTCTAGCTCCCCTCAGCCATCGTCGCCGATGAACATGCCGCCGGTACCGGCGGCCGTAGACTTGTTTGAAGGGCAACATGCTGGGAAGGCAACCAAAGAAGTTCTGAACCAGTTCACTAGGTTTGAAGGGCTTGCAGTGAAAAGAGGGGTGCCTCTGAAGGGTTTGACGCAGGATGGATTAGAGGGTTACTACCATCTAACGGAGAATGGTTCCTCACAAACATGGAACTCATTCATGATTTGAGTACCACTAGTGGCGAAGATTAAAAAAAAAAGGAGACAGCTAGCTGGTTAATTATGTGTGTATATGCAAGTTGTTGGACTAGTTATTTTCCCTAGATGCAGTTCGATTAATTGTTTGATCGAGTTCTTATATACAACCACATAAGAATCAGAAAAGGATAATGTAAGGATTTTTTTTTTTGGTGAATAGGTTCATTTGGTTATCGTCGTAGCCTAAGGCTCATCAACCAAGAGATCATGAAATCAAATCTAAGAAAATGCACAAATAAACCCATGTAACATATAGTTAATGGAACTCCGACCGTATATCCGTATGCATGTTGCTCGATCGACCGCAAAATGGCATGTTGATTCATGAGAATCAACTAATTAAATCATGACATTAAGCAGCAATATGTTTTTTGGAGAGGAACTAGCAAAATTCTTCATCGATCCCGTAATAGTATCAGGTTGTTGCCACTTGCCAGTCTTTATCTTTTCTTTTTTAAAAAAAAAAAAAATCGTCACGCGAGAGTCGAGACAGACACCGACCGGCAAAGTGGCGTGGCGTGGCGTGCATCCGGCATAATCTGCGCGGGCCGGCGGCGGTTCCCATCCCACACACAGCCCACGTAGTGCTTCCGCGAGGAAACGCGCGCGCGGACACCGTCCAGCCGAGCCGCCCGCCGGCGCGCGCGCGCGCCTAGCTACGACCGTGCAGCCCAGGCACGCGACATCGGCCGAAACGGCGGCCCGTGCAGCAGATAGCTCGCTGCGCGCGGTGGTCGTGATGCGTGGGCCGTGATCTCGAGTGGTCGGTCGGAGCCTGCTGCAACGCGGGAGGGGCCGGACCGGACGTCGAGGGAGCCGCCGAATACGCGACGGCCACCGGTGGTTGTGTCCAGTGCCGCCGTTTCTCAAGCTGAGTTGTAATATTCCACCACGGACGCTCAAACTAACAGTCAACTGATCGATCCTCGACACTGACAGCCACCACTGGCAAGCAGGGGCCGATCCGAATTAGAATCCTTTTTGTTAAGAAATCCTGAGTCAAGGGTCGATGGCTATCTCTTATGAGTTTTAGTCTATAAATGGGACTTCTTTGTACACAGAAAGAGATTGATCAATGAATAAGAAGGTTCTTTCCGTATTGTGTTTTCATCTGTTGTCTCTCTGTTTATTGTCTGTCATTGGCGATTAGGTTGATTGTCTCCCTGCGACGACTACGCTATTTAGCACGTTATCAGCACGAATCGCTCTAAACGGTTGAATCGGTATGTCGTCGGGATTCCATTTTTCAATCTCTAATTTCGCTATGAATTAATTTGGTAGATTAATTTTGCTCGAACCCAATTGGATATGTTAATCGCTAATTAGGGTTCTAGATATGTTTAATCGATATCTACGATTAATTACCGCTAATCGTTGCATTAGATCAAATATGCAGTGTTCTCTATTCGTTGCTGATCCTCGAGTAGAAATAAAAAGGAAAAAATTGCCCGGCCCGAAGCTAATAGATGTTGTCACCGGCCTTCAGCTGGCACCCATCGCGCCGTCGCCACCCGTATGCTGCACCAGCCACCGTAGTGCACGATCGCTGCGTCGAAGTGTGCGCTCGCTGCGCATTGACCCCGCCGCGCCGCCCGCCAAACCAGCGAGAAGACGTGCCGCCACCGTGCTGCGGCGCGCGCTTGTAGGCCCCTGTCGGCACACGGCCTGCGCCTCACGCCGCGCTGCAAGACGCGTGTGCTCGATGCACCGCCGTTGCCACACCACCCCAGCATGCCGGATCCAGTGCGCAAGCCAGTCACACCGCCTTGTCGGCCTCGCTGGGCGCGCACCCGCGCCACCATGGTTGCCCGTGCACCTATCATCGCGCCGCCACACTGCACCCGCCAAGTGTCGCGCCCGTTGCTATCCGCACCGCTGCCTTGCCCGTCTCGGGTCGCCCAGCGTTTGAGCCAGTAGCCGTCACCATGGGAACAAGAGCAGGGAAAACCTATCTCCTCCCCCCGCACCCCCCATTTAGCCAGGTTTCGCAGGGCGGCTTAGTATGGGTCGGCCCAGCCCACTGAAAAAAGGAAAAGAAAAAAATGGGGAAATCGAAACGAAAAAATGGGAGAAAGGGAAAAAAAATCACAAATGTAACATCCCAATTTAGGGTTTGTATTTTAAATGTATAAAAATATGATACTTTTAAATTTTTTGATGCACCTTATTGTTAATTGATTTTCCCTCAGTTTTTATTCAAGGATACATTGGATTTTAAAACCAAAAAAGCAATTCTTGCAATCATAAACCTTTGGGATAAATAAAACAAAGTGAAATAAAGTGGTAATTGAAAATCAAGACTTATCATAATTACACTAAGTATGGAATGGGAAAATTAGTTAAAGCATACCTTGCAAATTTTATCAAATCAAATAATGAAAATGTAAATAAATAAAATTTTCAAAGAATTAGAAGAGCCAGCAGAGGGAGCAGAGCCAGAGGAACCAACAGTACCTGCACCAGAGACACCTGCTCCTGTTGCACCAGCCCCGGGACATCAAGATCAGTTTGCAAGGATGCCATCTCACTTTCAGGTCTACAGCAAGCGGGAGCACCGTCAAGGCTACGGAGGCTATTTAATCGAGTAGTCCGTAAAGTTGTTTCAGGCTTAGCCAGTAATAAGTCTTGAGTCGCCCTTTAGGCGGTAGTTTGTGTGCTTAGGTTCGTCCTTATTTTTGTGTGCAAGTATGAGCTGCAGATGCCCTTAGGCATTTGTTGCAAGCCATACTATTATATTAATTAATATAAGAGTTTCAGTTGAGTTTTCTTAAAATATGTTATTGGGTTTTACCTACCCCGCTTAGTTCTACAACTCATCTTGTGCTTGCTACCTTATCTAACCTATGGAGATTCACCAGATAGTTCAGACTCGTCAAGCTGCTGCAAGTGGTTCCGATACTCCAGTGTCAGAAGGACAGGAGCAGACCCCCGCAGAAGCAGTTTCGCCACAAGCACCTTCAATTGATCTGCAGAATTTTGGAGCATTCATGGCAGCTCAGACACAGCTGATGTATACCATGATGAATCAGATGCAAGCTATGAATAACTAGAACCACAACAATCAGTATCACAATGGAGCCCCAGTTGCTCATGGTCACAATGGATCATCCAAGTTGGCCGAGTTTATGAGAACCCGTCCACCAACTTTCTCTGGACATGTCTCACCAGTAGAAGCTGATGATTGGCTTTGTGTCATTGAGAGGAAACTGCTGATCACTCAATGCAGCGATCATGAGAAAGTTCTGTACACCACTCACCAGATGGAAGGCATTACTGCTGAATGGTGGGAAAACTTCTGTGCAGCGCATGGAACGCCACAAAACATTACTTGGGAAGAGTTCACAACTGCTTTTCGCCAGTATCATGTGCCAGAAGGAATTATGGATCTGAAGAAGGATGAATTCCGTGCTCTCAAGTAAGGAGGAATGTCAGTGACTGACTACCTCAACAAGTTCTCACAACTTGCTCGATATGCTGCAGAAGATGTCGCCACCGACAAGGCTCGTCAGAGTCGTTTTCTGAAAGGATTAAACACTGGACTTCAAGTCAACTTGATCGCCCACACTTTTCCTGATTTCCAAGAAATGAACAACAAGGCTTTGGTTCTTGAGGATAAGCGCAAGGAATTGGAAGATCATCGTAATCGCAGAATGGCTCAGCAAGGAAGTCACCAACCCCAGCTGAAGGCAAGAATGATTCCACCTCAGTTTAGCCATTTTCCACCACAGAATTCTGCCAGACCACCTGCACCAACTTCAGCACCACGTCCAGTTGCTCAGAACTTCCGCAACTCGCACCAGTCAACCCCAATCCAGTAAGCAACCCACATAGTATACCCAGAGTTTGCTTTACCTGTCGTCAGCCAAGGCATTTCGCCAACCGATGTCCGCAGAATGGGACTATCACTCCAGTACGCTTCAACCTTGGGAACACACCAGCCAAGACGCCAGTACAAGGCAACCATCAAGGAACTTCTCAAGCTACCGGTCAATCCGGAGGAGCGCCGCAATCAGTGGTCAGAGGCCGTATCAACCACGTCACTCTGGAAGGAGCTCAGGAAGCACCCGACGTTGTACTGGGTAAGTTTCGTAAATTCGAGACTGCATCGCCTGCTTTGATTCGAGCTTCGCATTCATTTGTTTCTGGAGTTTTTGCAACTAAGAACAAGTTGGAAGTTATGCATCTTAAGCATACTCTGTTAGTCCAGTCGCCTGGAGCAGAGCTAAGTTCTAATGTTGGATGTCTAGGAGCTAAATTACTCATAGCTGGAGTTGAGTTTCTAGCCAACCTAATAGTTCTAGACACTCAGACCATAGATGTCATCCTTGGTATGGATTGGTTATCCAAACACAAAGCAGTGCTAGATTGTGGTCGCAGAGCCGTAACAATAGAGGATACCACTGGAAAGAAAGTGGAATTTCTAGCCACCTCAGTACGTGATGGACATTTGGTAGTCCACAGTCTGAAGACAGTTTCCTTGGAAGATGTACCTGTAGCCAGGGATTACCCAGACGTATTTCCAAAAGAATTACCCGGAATGCCACCGGACCGTGACATTGAGTTTGTCATCGATCTAGTGCCAGGAACAGCACCAATTTCCAAGAGACCCTATCGGATGCCAGCCGATGAACTTGTGGAAATGAAGAAGCAGATAGAAGAATTACTGGAGAAAGGTTTTGTAAGACCTAGTTCGTCGCCATGGGGAGCGCCAGTTTTGTTTGTCAAGAAGAAAGATGGAAGCATGAGGATGTGCATCGATTATCGCTCTCTCAATGAAGTCACCATCAAGAACAAATACCATTTGCCCAGAATTGATGATTTGTTCGACCAGATGAAAGGAGCCGGAGTATTCTCCAAGATCGATCTGCGATCAGGTTACCATCAATTGAAGATTTGTCCTAAGGATGTACCTAAGACCGCTTTCTCAACCCGGTATGGACATTATGAGTTTTTAGTCATGTCGTTTGGTTTGACTAACACCCCTGCCTATTTCATGAACATGATGAACCAGGTATACCTGGATAAGTTTGTAGTAGTATTCATTGACGATATTTTGGTATACTCCAAGTCAGAAGAAGAGCATCGCTGAACACCTAAGACTAATCCTATAGAAGCTCAGAGAGCATCAGTTGTATGCTAAGTTTAGTAAGTGTGATTTCTGGAAAAAGGAAGTGGACTTTCTTGGTCATGTGATGACAGCCGCAGGAGTAGCCGTTGACCCCAGTAAAGTGAAAGCAGTATTGCATTGGGAGCAACCCAAGACGGTTACCCAGATTCGTAGTTTCTTGGGATTGGCAGGATATTATCGCCGTTTCATCGAAGGATTCTCAACAATTGCTAAGCCCCTTATGCAATTGTTGAAGAAGGCGAAGAAGTATACTTGGACCCCAGCTTGTGAAGAGAGTTTTCAATAATTAAAGAAGCGATTGACTACAGCCCCAGTGCTAGTTTTGCCGGATATCAGTAAGGATTTTGATATCTATTGTGCCGCTTCGCGTCAAGGATTAGGATGTGTCCTTATGCAAGAAGGAAGAGCTATCGCTTATGCGTCAAGGCAATTAAGGCCCCATGAGGAGAATTACCCCACTCATGATTTAGAATTAGCTGCCGTAGTGCATGCTTTGAAAATTTGGCGTCATTATCTCATCGGTAATCGCTGTGAAGTCTACACCGATCATAAGAACCTGAAGTACATATTCACTCAGTCTGATTTGAACATGAGACACAGAAGATGGCTGGAATTAATAAAGGATTATAATCTTGGAATCCATTACCATCCTGGTAAGGCCAATGTAGTTGCAGATGCACTGAGTCGTAAGAGCTACTGCAATGCTCTGGAAGCAAAAGTTGTGTCCAGAACTTCAGGAGGAATTCCAGAAGCTACAGCTAGAAATTGTTTCTGAAGGATTTCTGACCAGTCTGGAAGTGCAGTCTACTCTGGAGAAACAGATTTGTGAAGCTCAACCCAAGGATTCTGAGTTTGCCGACCTCAAGAAGAAGATAACAGAAGGAAAATTTAAAGACTTTACCGTGGATGATCAAGATATACTGTGGATAAATGGACGTATCTGTGTACCAGATATTGATGGATTAAGACAGCTGATTCTGAAGGAAGCCCATGACTCAAAGTATTTGATTCACCCTAGAAGTACTAAGATGTATCAGGATGTTAAGAATAAGTTTTGGTGGCCAAACTTAAAACGAGACGTCGCAGAGTTCATTGCCTTATGCGACGTGTGTCAGAAAGTGAAGGCAGAGCATCAGAGACCAGCAGGTTTGCTACAACCGCTGAAAATACCAGAATGGAAGTGGGAAGAGATCGGTATGGATTTTATTACCGGTTTACCCAAGACTCAATCAGGTTATGATTCGATTTGGGTAATAGTGGATCGTTTGATCAAGGTTGCCCATTTCTTGCCGGTCAAAACCACTTACTCAGGGGATCGCCTTGCAGAGTTGTATATGTCAAAGATCGTCAGTCTGCACGGTGTGCCTAAGAAGATAGAGTCAGATCGAGGATCTCAGTTCACCTCTCGTTTCTGGCAGAGTCTACATGAAGCCCTGGGAACTCATCTGAATTTTAGTACTGCTTATCATCCACAGACAGATGGACAGACTGAAAGAGTCAACCAGATATTAGAAGATATGTTGAGAGCCTGTGCCTTAGCAAATGCTACCAGTTGGGATAAGAGTTTGCGTATGCAGAATTCTCGTACAACAACAGTTATCAAGCCAGTTTGCAGATGTTACCATTTGAAGCTTTGTATGGTCGTGCCTGCAGGACTCCATTAAATTGGTCAGAGACAGCTGAACGTGTAGTGTTCGGGCCAGATATTATTCAGGAAGCTAAAGAACAAGTTGCTATGATCAGAGAAAGACTAAAGATAGCCCAGTCCAGGAAAAAGAGTTATGCCGATAATCGTCGTCGTGACCTCAGCTTTGAACCAGAAGATTTTGTGTATCTTCGAGTTACTCCGCTCAGAGGTGTTAAGAGATTCCACACCAAAGGGAAGCTTGCTCCAAGGTATATGGGTCCGTTTAAGATTTTGGAACGCCGAGGAGAAGTTGCGTACCAGTTGGAACTACCACAGTCGTTGGCAGGAGTGCATGATGTCTTTCATGTCTCTCAGCTGAAGAAGTGTCTTCGTGTGCCAGAAGAGCAGACCCCGTTGGAGTCAATTGAACTGAAGAAAGATCTCACGTACAAAGAACAGCCTATCAGGATTTTGGATGTCGCAGAGCGCCGCACCAGAAGCAAGGCCGTTCGTTTTTGCAAAGTCCAGTGGAGTAACCACTCAGAAGGAGAAGCAACGTGGGAACGTGAAGAAGAGTTGAAAGCCGAGTTCCCCAGTCTTTTCTCTAACTAGCCTGAATCTCGGGGTCGAGATTCCCTTAAGGGGGGAGGTTTGTAACATCCCAATTTTCAGAGTTTTGAAAATCCTTTAAATAGTGGTAGTGAGAAAATTCACCATTTGGATTTATTTGAATATTAATTTAAAAGCTTAATATGGACTTAAAAGACAAACTGATTTAAGGTACTTAATCCCAACATCAACAATTGCCAAACTTATTTTATTTAGATTCTATTTGCTTGGATATATTTTACAGAATTTTCTGGAATTTTTCCAAAGTCATTTGCTATTTTCTATTGGCTATTGTATTTCCTGGATTTATTTAAAAGAAAAACCAAAAGAAAATCCCTCTGGAACAGTGCTGGGCCGAAGCCCAACACTATTCCAGCCGCACCAGCCCATCTCGCCTCGGCCTCGCCCTCGTCCGTTGGATGCTTGACGCGTGCCCCCTCCTTCGATCGGACGCCCATGAGCTCGCCCGCCTTGCCCCGTTGGATTGGCGCCGCGTGGCTCCCGCTTGGATCTCGCCCGCCCGCACCGCGCCGTTTCCGTCTCTCTGTCAAGTGGGACCTCCGAGGCATCGCCTTTTGCCACACACCTTCGTCCGAGCCGCCGCCGCTGACAAGTGGGTCCCACCGAAGCACTGTTCATCGTCTTCGATCGGGACTTCGTTCCGATTCTCCCGCGCGCGCCGCCGCCGTCCTCGACATGGGTTCTAGGGTTACTTGGCCCTATTTAAAGCCGCTCCCGTGTCACGAGGATCGCATCCACCCCCGCCGCCTTTTCCTCACAGCCGCCAACCCTAGCTCGTCGCCGTTTCGCTGGAAGCGGAGCTCGAACCTCGGCGCCGCCGTGAGCTTCCTCGCCGAATTGCACCGCCATCTCTGCCGCCGCACCTTTGTCGAGCACACCGTTGAGTCCGTCGTCGCCACCTCTATCTCTTGAGCCTCTCCAAATCGCCGGAGCACCGCTAGGGACCCCGCCCGACAAACCCGACGCCACCTCGCCGCCTCAAGCTCGCCGCCGGCCATCTCCGACGACCTCAGGTGCTCAAACCGGTGCCCACATGTGCGCAATAATCCCATCTACACGCTGGTACCACTCACCTCCGGCGAGGAGCCGCCGTTCGCCGTTGCCGTTGGGTTCCGAGCCGTCGTCGCCGTCGATCTGATGTGGCAGCCCGCGTTAGCGTCCACCTCAGCCCGTGTGCGTGCGTGTCAGCCATGTAGGCGCTGCGTCAGTGCCACATGCACGCGAGTACGCCACCTCAGCCCCGACCCAGATCCAGAGGCTCGGTGGACTTGGTCCACCGTGAGCCGTGTCACTAACGTGTGGGCCCCACATGTCAGATTCTTTTTAAATCTATTTTCTTTTCCGAAAATTCTCGGCTGACGCAAGCATTGCGCAATAATCCGATTTTCCTTTATAAAAATAATTTGGGAAATTCAATAAAATCCAAATTAGGGTTTTATTTGATTTTCAAACTTCCAAAGCCCATACCTTTTGCATCCGAACTCCGATTGAGCCCATTCAAATTTGTAAATTCATATAAAATCAAGATCTATTTAATGGTGAATTTTATTTGATTTTTGGAGTTGGTTTTGCCTCTATTATTTATTTGTTTTTGTTTCTTTTGTCTCGTTTGCGAGTAGACATCGATACTTCGGGAAATTTTGCTGAAGAAGGAGCACCTCCTCAAGACCAAGACCAATATCTAGATCTATTCCAAGGTAAGTTATACCTTTGATTATATTGAACCCAGTTTTCAAAATACTTTGTTTCAATGTATTGCATTCTATTTCAAGTATTTATTTAAATACTTTTGGGATAGTTATTAATCCAATTTGTTATATCCACCTTGTCTATTGTATGCTATGATCTTTTGTCACCCTAGGTTGGATCATTATTAGTTGATATTATCGTAGCACCAACGTGGGTTGGTTAGATACGAGCAGATTGCTTAGCCATGCCACGAGTAATCATTTCATGTGAGTTGCAATTATAAACTTGACTAAGTGATTATGGAACTGTGTGATGAAACTGTGTGTGCTGTGTGCTGTTACTCGTTGATGGTATGTGTTGCACTTAATCAACAGGGTGGGAAAAGATTTGGACTGAGGCAAGTGGTGGATCTGTGTGAATGGTGGAACTATGTGCTTTATAAACTTTGTGATTTGGGAAAAACTGGAAGTCTTACCTTGGTCAATTAAGGACTTAACTTTGTGCACCATTGAACCTGGGCCTTCACTGCACGACCACATGCCTAGTATGGGCTGGGTCTAACTTAGTAAGTTATGGAGTCTTGACATTGACAACTCAGGTTGTATTTAAACTGTGTGATGGGCTGGAGGTGTGATATGTCACATCGCGGGACGGTTCGCTGCATCCCTGTCCAACGATGTGTGTCGTAACCAAACGCTGTGTGTATCGGTTGGCCGGCAGGAAAGCACATCGGGAGTGTCATTGTTTGAGATAAAGCCTATGAAAGGTTTTGTTATGGTCAGTGCTAGCTACACTGATTGTATCGTGTGGGTAAAGTGTACAACCTCTGCAGAGTGTTAAATCAATCTATTCGAATAGCCGCGTCCTCGGTTATAGACATGCTCGGGAATTTCACACGAGGGGTAGATTTTCATAAAACAACTGGGAAGGGTCAGCTGTGTGAGATAACTTGTACAGCTGTGTGAATAATTTGTTTAGACTGTATGTCCTTTGTGAAACCAATTGTTAAATTAATATTCTTTAATTGTTTTCAATTATATTTTCAATCTATTATTTGTATTCAATTGCAAATGTTGCATTTCTGCAAAATAACCACAGAAGCCATTTCTTTGGAATAATCCATCATGTATAAATGCATTCTGTGGTATGACTTGCGAGTACGGTGTGTACTCACTATTGCTAAACAAATCAACAGAAGTGGAGGAGTCGTCGCTTGCTTTTGAAGAAGAGTTCTACGAAGGTTGATCGTTAGGGTCTTGATCCCAGTCAGTTGCCTGTGGTAAATTGATGGGAGTCCACTGGAGTTTATTTCGTTTCCGCTGCAGTTTATTCTTTATTGTCAGCCTTGCATGGCTTAATAAATATATACCTCGACCGTAAGGTCCCAACAGTTATTTGTTATTCAAAGTACTCGTTTATTCTTATATTCATTGTATGATGTGATATTTCATCGATGTTGACACTGTGTGCACTAGCGTGATCCTGGACTAGTGCAGAATACACAGAGGGTCCAGATTTGCATATTTGGGTCCCGACATAAACTGATCTTGCATGGAATAAATTTGTAAACCGTATGACTAGAAATAGAAAATACATTGCCATGTATTACTAACAAAATGTTGTACATGCGCTCCTGATATCTAATAAGCCTCAATTCACTAGCTTGTAGTGCACGGATGCCCAGATGGCAAAAGAGAAACTATTTTTCTCAGTGGCACCAGAACAAGCCTAGTCATATGTTGATCTGTGATGGATCACTTGGGCTAGAAAATACCATATTTCTCAAATAAGTATATAATAGCTTCAGCCCTAAGAATTGGAGTCTATAAAACACTATCCTCCACCACTGATTTCTGAATTGAAGACATTTGTAAGCAAAATATTACAGAGTATATTTTGGTTTCACGCCAACAAAATTGTACTTCTGTTGAAGTATGATTGCAAATCCTTAAATCCGAGTTAATTTCAAGTAAATACCTGATGCATACGCTATCACTTGGGATTTTACAGTAGACATGAAAAGGGGGAGGAAATTGGGCATGCGTGGGATATTTGAAGTTAAGAGGCGTAAAAAATATTCGAAACAAGAGTCATGGTAGGCACTATGGCATATCCTAGGTCAAAGCCAGAAGAAAATTAGCCTGAAGTAATAAATTAATCTAGTTTATTTTGGGAGATGATTAAAGTAAATTGCATGATTATTATCCCTATCTTGTTGATATGGAAAATGATATTTACGCCATTACCGGTACCCATGTTGTTGGCAACAACAATCATTGCTGTCAAGAAGGGCAATTGATTTGTGTCTTCAACAATATGTTAACCGCTAGCATGCGGGAATTCACACAGCAAATGGATGGCCGCTTGACGTAGTCGTACATATGTCATGATTGGCTATGCACCGAAGCGTGCCATACTAATCGAAAATGACACATGCATAAATTAGTAAGTACAGTCTGCAACTGCACCACCACCAGAAGCCATATCACCTACTTGAAGCAAATATAGCCCTCGAAAGAAAGATGACCTGTTGGACTTTATTTATCTTGAATGATCTAAACTTAGCCATGATGATTTTGGCATTATAAATTAAAATAAGGCATACATTTTACCACCCTCAATTAAATTTGGTGTTCTTGTTGAACAAAAATATTGTCATTGAATAATTATATTATTTGGGTGATTCAACTAAGATTTGAAGTCCAGAAGAAAATCTAGTATTTCTGTACAGATTAACTATGGTCAAATATTATATGTTCTAGCATTATATTTATGTTCCTAAAGAGCATCCTATAGTTTTATGATGTTAGAACACACAGCTTATGACCACAAGAAAATATGTTGCGTAATTATAAACTTAAAGTTTAATGATGCAAATTATTTAAAATATGGTATGAGCAATTGGATCAAAACTTGGGTAAATAATAAAGAAGTTGGTCTATAGAATAAGTCTGCCAAATCTCAGACCCCCGTATAGGCCATTCATCGCAGATTAATAACCAACTAGAAGTTGGAATACCATACAGAATGATAGGATCATGCTGTTTTTTATGCCACTACAATGATAAAAGTCAAGCTCACTGCATATGATTATCAAACATTCAAACCCCTTATTGAAATAAGTGCGTGTTGGAGGAATCAAACATTTCACACATGTTATCACAACTTTAGCATACACCTTTGAGCCACCACCAATTGTTGGGTATCATGTTGGATCTGAAATACAATCAATCATGTGCCTATGATAGGGGAATTTTGTGGTATGCTATTAATGAAGATCGAATCTCGGCATTAGGGGGGAGAGAAATGACCAAAAATTCAAATGTTGTCGAATTTTCCAAAACGAAAAGATCTTTAGTACGAAGATACACGCACTAGTCAAGCTAAACTTAAAGTTTAGTTTGTACTCCTATACTCCAGAAGCGGAGAGTTTGCCAGATACTTTCCAATTATGGAGAGTTGCCACGGTGTTTACTTGCAGTAAATACGTCGCTAATAGTGGAATACCCCGAGTTGAATAGTATGTCCACTCTGCGAAATTGACTTACTGGTCCTTGATCTAAAATCTGTGTGGACGCTTGTGGGTCTAAAATCTAATGACACTAGTCAAACAAATTATTAATCACTCCTTTAACTCTCCTGAAGAGAACTCACCTTGAAGGTGAAATACCTAATGAAGAGGTTCATCATGAAAATAAAATCCCTAGCAATTTGATGTGCACATATTACAATGCTGGGAATGCGGAACGAGCAAGAATCTTTTGTTTGGGAAATGACAAAGATTTGGTTAACACTGAGATACCCACAATTTGGAGGATATGGGAGAAAAGTTGTCGACAATCACTTTGCTTCTACATTTACTAAAGTTTCTCTTATGAGAACACGGATCCAGAACCAAAATCCATGGATGAGCGCTTGAAGCGTTCATATCGGGTCACGTAATGAAAGCATATGAGGTTGAACCATAATTGCTAAATAAAAGTCTTGGAACCCGGTATTTCAAACTTAACGAATCATTATGAATATAATAAAGTGGTGAAAGCTATGGTTCAAAGGTCCCCACAGAGACCGTTACTCTCCTATTATGAATGATATAATGTTCCGTTGCATAACAATTCTAGCAAAAGGCATGAACAAATAAATAAAATGTGTTATCAATGGGTTATGAAAATCCTTGTCGAGATTCTCGAATGACTAAAAAATTCCAAGTAAGAAAGGAATCAAAATAGCAATATATATATATATATATAATTCATACCCAGTAGTCTCTTATCTATAGTAAGAGCATCTCCCGGAAGAGATTGCATCTCTCGGAAGAGAGAATATTTTCCTGAAGAAAAATTATCTTACCAGTCGATCTCTTAATCACACCAATGATCGTATGACCACTAGAAGTGGACAAGGACCCATCAAGACCCGAAAGAATATAACGAGAAATCTAAAGGCCAGGAGTGCGCCACATAAGCACTTATAAAGTGCATCTTCCACCAGAAGTTAGTGGAATGGTGGTTTCCCCTAGTACCATGAAGGTATGGCATATATTGGTGATATTGGCATTTAATCTCCTAAACGCCAAAACTAAGGCTGGTTATATTTTACTCTAGAGTGGTACAACTGTACTTTATAGTTCTGCAAAACAGACTATTCGTTGTAACTTTAATCACCAAGAGATAGTTACGAAATATTAAGACCTTGAAATATTGTGATAAATCGTATTCGGAAGGCATATGACTTTGCAACTAGTATTACCCCATATCATCTGCAAGGATAATTTACTTGTGTTGCATAATTAAATAGTGGTATTTGATAAGTAAAACATACTACTCATGAATATTTTTATATCCTAAACCTCCAGATGAGTAATATGATATTTGTATGTAAAACTCTGCATCGTGATAATCCAAAAGTTTTGATCACAATATTTTTTTTTCCTTTATTCGTTTTCAAAAAAATGTATGAAAGACATTGGAGCAACAAGACTTCAGCGGAAGTTGTCTTCAGGAGGAGCATATACTAAACACTGATCATCATACTTGAGATTTTAAAAATCTTAGTCCAGTCTAGAAGATGTTGATATGACGATTACTGGTTAAATTTACCTTGAATATTTTACCACTTAACAGTTTAGATCCAGTTGGTCGACAATGCAAACATCCTGAAGATCATGCATAATCATGATGATCATTACTAAATTCTGAAGATATATGTCAAATCTCTATAGTGTAAAATCTCATAATAGATTTATATTACTTTATGGTGGTGCAACCATCTCTTAGTGATCATTTAAGCAGACCTTGATAGCAACTCCTGCCAACCACTCAAAAATCATTGTACTATATGAAGCGTCACGTGAATGTGTTTGGCTCAACGTGTGATTGGCCATATCCAGAAGTCATATGACATTAACACCGTCGATACCTCACAATTATCTATGAAGATAATATTGCTTGTGTTGCACAAATGCAAATGGGTTATGTTAAAAGTAATATCACGAAGCATATTACTCCCAAATTCTTCTATCCTCATGAACTCTAGAAGAACGATGAGGTGAAGATCCTGCAAACTAGATCCTGTGAAAATCTGATCGATTTATTCACCAAGTCTTTCATACGTCTAGTTTCCAACTATACGTTCGTGGTATTGGAATAAAGTGGCTTGGAGAGTTGCAAGAATCAGAAGGAGAATCCCCTAAATCATAATCCACTTAATGTCCTAAATTTTTATCTTAATCCTGAAGATTAACCTAGAAAATAAAGAGGTTGCACTCTTTTTTCCTTAGTGAGTTTTCTCTGAAGATTTCTCACATAAAGGTTTTTAACAAGGCAACGATGAAATACAGCTTGCGGATGCAATGTACTCTTTTTTCTGATCTATTTTTCCCATTGGTTTTTTAGGGGTTTTTAATTAGACATGTGCATGACGCGGTATTCGCCCATGGAGGAGTGTTAAGAAACCCTGGATTAAGAGTTGATAGACATAATATCAAAGCTAGCCCTGGTGGGTTTTAGTATATAAATAGGACCCATCTGTACACGGAAAGAGATTTATCAATGAATAAATATGTTCTTTCATGTTATGTTTTCATATATTGTCTCTCTGTTTGTTGTCTCTGGTTGATGATTGGATTAATTGTCTTCATGCGACTATTTTTATTTAACACCTATAAAGCACACTTAGCACGTTTGCTGGGTTAACATCATCATCCGCTTAATAGCCAACTAACGGAAGCGCGCGCGCGCATGCTCATCCTTTACAGCCCACTTTGGTGGTAGTTAGCGTGACGTTTATAGGAGCTCAGCGCTATTTCATGTAAAAAAGCTTTCGATCGCCGGCCACACCTTTTCTTTTATTCGACCAGTATAGTATTTTGCTTAATTATTAGCTACTCTCTATTTCGCTATATTTATTAATAGTTTTAGGAGTATCCATTTTAATATAATTTTCTATTATTGGAATATATCTTTTCACCATCTACCCCTGCTTAAATTATTTGGAAGAAGTTAATTAAATGTGTTATATATCATTTAATAGGGGTACATATGATTATTTCTCATTAATTATTTTTAAAATATAGTGTATCCTTGTTCTATACGCAAGGTGAACTACGGACAAATATATAGCGAAATAGAGGAGCACTATTTTGTTAAAAATAAAGTTTGTTGCTCTAACCTTCTCCATGTGTTTTATGTCTCGATGGCCGGCTGGAGAGGGGGAGTGGATCGAGAACAACTGATGTAAGCATGAAGAGCAGAAGTGCTTGCAACTGGTCATGGCTTGAACCACGAAAGCAGGCATCACTTTAAAATAGACCGGATCCATCCACGCACGAAGGGAGAAATATGTTATTCCTCCCTCCAATCCCATATATACGCCACAGATCGACGTGATTCTTTCCCCTGTCAATTCCCCTTTCTTTTGCTAAAGCCAGCCCCGGCCGGCCGGCCCCTTCGGCCTTTGCTTTTTCTTTTTAATTAACTACTAACAACATATATTATTATATAGAGCCACACAATTATTCTCATTAGAATACGATCTAGACAAATCTTGCCTGCTTCTCTTCACCTTTCAAGTCTTTTGAATATCCATTGTGCTAGTTAATCTTTTCCTTACTGTGCATGCAGTGAATTGAAGCATGCACACATGTGAAGAAGAAGAACAATGAAGAAAGTGCATGGGTTGCTTCGAGGGCAGCCTCCCACTGTTGAGTTTCTTGCGTCATCTGGGTTACTCAAAAACTTAAGCTGATAAAAAAAATACCTTAGCACTTATCCTCACGTTTAGGTTTTACTAGACTTAAGACGTGGACTAGGAGTGAGTTATATATATAATATTGTGTTAGCCAGATCTTGAACACAAGATCTCTTAATTCTGATACTATATTGAGTTTCATATAACATTTTTCTCACTCAAAAGATTAAGTCGATGAGAAAAATACAATCACAAATAAAAAAAGCTGATAGTTGGTGAGAGTGGAACCCGCCCTGATCTTTACATCTCACGCGACAAGGATACGTGCGTGCGTGATGCACTTACGGCAATTAAACATTCTTTCTGTCGCACGTACGTACACTTGCCTCTTTCATTGCCAAGATTGTGAAAAAGGAGGGCATGCACGCATGTTTGGTTCAAGAACCAAATTCAGTTGACATAAAGAAAAATCAAGTGTGCTGTTACATTTGTTTCTTGGTGTGTGTTTTTTTTCTGCTCTAAAAAAATTAAAGTGAGATAAATTAGCAAAAATAAATAAAAATAAACTCCACGTTTGATGTGTCCAATTTGCGCTTTTCTGCAATCTACACTTCAGTTAGAGACCGGTCAGGGAGGCCAACCAAATAGGCTCTAGAGGCCAGAGCTTGGAGAAACAAAAACGAACAGTGCATGTCATTCTTGTCACTGGTTTAGCTTCACAGAAAGCAACAAAAACCTAAACATGGTAGTTAGTTAGATTAGACAATCAGAAATCGAATATATCGTGGTGCATGCCTTTGAACGAATGGTGTGTACGAGCTAGAAAAGGCATGGAATTAATGAACACGTCATGCAGAGGCAATGTACTTATCTTTTGGGAAAAGAAAGATTTGGCTTTTTTGACTTCAATAAAAATAGTTTTAGCATAGTTATATGGTCCGAAATAGAGACGTACCATGGGTGGGGTTGATATAATAGGTGCTGAGGTGACTTCGCTGCACCTTTTGTTCATTTGCAATGTATTACAATTCAATTGCAAGTTTGGAGTATTTGACCGAATAGATATGGCAATATCGTAGTCGGCAATTCATGTCCATGGAAAAGGAAAAGGAAAAGGAAAACTCTTAGACGTGTGAATTTTTCTATTTATTTTTTATGGGATCAAACTATTTCATATGAAATTTCTGCTCTTTAGATATGAATCTATAATTCTCCAGATTAAATTATTTTGTTGACACACATGGACGCAAGCAAAGGCATGTGAGACCATCTCAATCGATCTCACCTGCTAAAGGCACCAAGTGCTACAATACAAGCCACGCATGCGGTGCCCCCGAGCCAATATCCATCCAATCCATCAGCCCGCGGCGGTCACCATTCACCACCTCCACCTTCAACCAACCCAATAGTAAATAGGTAGCTAGCTGGCTATGGCCTCAGACGCATCGATGTTTTCATGTCAAACTGCCCATCATCAAGCATGCATGTATATAGCTTTTTACAGTACTGGCTAGTGATACTAGTCTAGGTCTCTGATTTTTTTTCCTTTCCAAAATGACAAAAATAACAACACGGTAGGTTAGACACGTGACATAGGTTAGACAAATGGCACGTGTCCAATTTCGTATTCTCAGACCGCCGCAGCTTCTTGTTGCGGATCGGAATCACTGTAGACCACGTGCCGCGCACCCGAACCACCTCGGCCCCTGCCGCGCACCCGAAGCACCGGACCCGAGCTACCACGTGTGTCGCGCGTTGATCCGATCATCATCTCTCACGTCTGTCGCACCTTTGCGCTTGCGACCCCACATCGGGTGTGTCTTTGCACCTTGATGTCATGAGAGGGATATAGGGTTCACTAGACCCACGTTGTCTGGTACCGAGTGTAGTGTTCTCACAACCGATTATTTTAAAAAAGAGAACAAAATATTAACTAGATAATAATTAGAGAAATAAAAATTTAAAGATAATATTTCAACCCCGACAATAAAACTTCATAATGTAGGTGTGAACTACATGATGCGCAGGGTTTGGTTATGTGCATATGTTTTCCTCGCTACTCATACGGTACAAGTGACAACATGCATGAATCATCAACTCGATCTACAAGATACATGTGTGCTTTTCGAAATAGAAAAAACTAAGGGATAACAAAGAAGTCAGTTTTGCGAGCATACATCCTATGCATATAAGTCCATCGGTGCCTTTCCCTTGTCTCCTGTAGTCCTACGGGCGCAGGCCTTCGTGAGGGCAGCCCTGTACTCGGCTTCTAGGACCTCCGCGGGCAATCCCAGTCCAAAGTAACCACCCGCTTAGCAGAAGCATTGGGGACTATGGTTACCCTTCCATTGTCTACCCGCACCCGGCCTGAGCCCTCACGAAAGTAACTACACTTTGCTAATCCTCACCTAATTATGTTACCTAATGCGTGGCTAATTAACATACTAGTAAATTAATGATGACTATCTTCCTAATTAGACGCATCAAAAAATATCATAACTACCAACAACCATGTTTAAGCAACCATAACATTGCCAAATAGCTAATCAAATACTAATAACACATTTAATATACAACACGCATGCGCAAAAAAAAACTCTTCTCAAAGATATTCGCTTGATCTAGAACTTTATCAACTAATACAACTGCTAAACACCTCTCTAAATTCTCTCAAATCGGCAGCGAAATTAGAATTTCTCGATGCCTCGCTCTCTGTCTCTCTCACTCCTCTCTGTTTCTCTACGCCGAGCAAATGGCTACTGCAGGGGAGAGAGGCTGCTTGGGTGCGCGGCAGGGTGCTGAGGTGGTTCGGGTGTGCAACACGTGGCCTGTATCGGTTTTGGTCATGGCGGGAAGTGAAGCGGTTTTGGCTCTGGCGAGGATCTTTATGTGATCCGAGAGTGCGGAATAGGACACATGTCGACTGTCTAACCCACTGCAGTGCTATTTTCGTCATTTGGGCAACGAGAGGGCTAAATTTGCAAATTCCTTTTAAAAACATGCCAAAGAGCCAAAAAAAAAAAACTTCTTTTACGTGCCTGGCCAGGTGTGCTCTAGCTCCTGTGACAAGTCTTCTTCCCTTGCATGCCAAGCCAATTCGATCTTTGGGCGCCATTCTTGAACCGTTGGACTCAATTCTCTCCTACTAGTCAAAAGACGTGAGTGAGACCTGCATTAAACAAATGCAATGGATCGATTAGCATGACTGCAAGCGACCTAATTAACAATGTCCGGTTAATTTAACGGTTTGGATCAGACAAGGCCTAGTGTTACAGGTCATAGATGTAGATGCTTTAGTGAACAAAAGATTTTGTATCTTAATTTGTTGATTTTTGTCTGGTAAACAGTTAACAATGCTTAGCTACACTATAATTCGATCTATATATATTATACGCTGGTTGCATGCCATCTGAAAACCATGAACCGCTAGCTTTGGCTGCAGGTTTTCAAATTTCAAACCCTGGAAATTAACAAACAGTACGTGCACAAATACTATGTACGAAGGAACAGTTCATGCTATTCATCAAGGTTCGTTCATTCAAGAGGAACTGAAATTTACAGCACCTGTGTACAGTCCAATAATGCAATGAAATGCAATATACTACTATTAGCAGCTACGTGGTACAAAGCCATGAACAGAGCTGTACCCACCAGTTGTTCAGGGACAGCGGCTTAGGCCTAGGTACAAACATGCACATACATCGTTCAGATAAAATAACCCCACCCTGACAATGAGATCCTACCTATTGAGGACCCACTAGTCAGCTACCTTAGGAATTGTAGGAATCGAAACCAGCTGTAAGCATAGCAGCACCCTGGAGACATTTTCTTATGCCAGCCTGACTGGCATGGTGAGGTTTGGTATAAGGGAATCTGGAGCTCGGCCAAGTGCTCCAGACAAAATCCACTTCACTAGTCAGAGCCATCAACTTTACAGTCTACACCACCCTCTCTCTCCTCTGTCTCTGTCCCCTCTCTCCCCCCCTTGCTAAGAGTGAGTTTGGTGTCCTGTGCCACTGCAAGAAAGGTTGGGAAAACGGTGATTCGCTTTATATTTCGGGCCTGTAGTCTCCATCTCCATTGCCAAAGCTCACAGTACCCTATACTAGCAGGATGCTCCTCATCAAAGCCTACACGATCGAGCTCTGCAGGGTGGAGCGAGTGCTCTTAATAACACCAGCACGAGAGAGAGAGAGAGAGAGAGAGAGAGATGAGCCATAGCTATGAGCCTACGAGCCTATGAAGTAGAGAGAAGCTTGAGACATTCTTTTGCATGCCATTGGTTACTGTGGGTGGTGCTGGTGGCCTTAGACAAGTATTAGGCTAACACTTTAGTATAATATAAAAATCGGACAGACACTAATTGTAGTCTGTAGGCCTATATAGTCACATAAGCTAGTGTAGCATGGCATACATCAAAAGCTTCATCCTTTAATCCCCTTGGGAATTCTAGTGTCTCGTGCTCCATGTCCTTTGCTCTTGCTTTAATTTATGGTGAACAGGAGAGCAAGTAAGCAGCCATAGAGTTGTAGTAAGTTGTAAGAGAGAGCTAGCAACATCCTGCATGCCCCCTCTATAAATCCAGCTTCACCCTCTTGCTTCTACCACCACCATTCACACCTTTGCACTGTTCGACTCCCTAAACCTAGTTCTCTCTCTCTCTCTAGTAACCTTCTTGTCTTGCTTCCTGTGTTCTGTGCATGCCCATCAAGATCTGGTTTTGTTTCTAGTATCGCTACTACCACTGCTACTACTCTGGATAGAAAGAGAAACATATGTGCATCCCTTTCGTTGTTCTCCTGGTCTTCTTGCACCATTGTGTGAATGAGATAAATGAGGTTTGATCAATGATGGTGTGTGCCTGGCTCCCTGTATGCCACACATGTAGCCCAATCCATGTTGTGGTTGCCTGCTGTGGGTGGCGTGCAAGGAGCCAAGCATGCATATGGTTGTTCGATTCTTCTGTCATTTGATGTATTTCATGCCATATATCTTTGATCTTTGGTTGTTCTTGCAGGTGCGCAAGGAGTAATATGTGTTTCATATTCTCCTCTCAGGTTAGCTTGGTCCCAAAAAAACCCAGCGAGGTTATGGTTTTCGTTTGCGGCTTTTAGCACATGACAGATGCTCTTCTGAGAATATTGCTTGGCCTCTGCTTGATTTGATAGAAATGACTGGCTATTTGTTCTTACTAAATGCTTGAATACAACCATGATTTCCTATATAGATACCTTTTTGTCCCCTTTTGATCGATCGCTCGTTCATCTTAAATGAATCCCTCGAGGAATCTGTAATGTTTCCATCTGCTTTGTTTTGTTCTTCTTTTTCTATATGCACATTTTGTTTGACGTACAGTAATTTGTAATTCAGTTCTTGAGTTCTGAGGTTACAAACATGTATCATAGCTTATCTTCCTCTTTATTTATTTATTTTTCGAAAGTGGCATGTATTTAATTAGGATTTGTGCTACAAATGGCAAAGATACAAGCAAGTAATGTTCATTAGCCGCTATGTTATTTGACCAATAAATCTAGTGAAAGATGGCTGCTCTTTCACTCATTTGAGTTGGCATTAATTTCTTTTGGAATTTTCTCTTGGCTCTCTTGGTTAGATTTCCCCCCCTCGGTGAAGTGATTAACTCAGTGAGTACAGTAATAACTTGTCCTTGTCAATGGTGAAGCTTAGTACTAAAAGTGCTGACTGCAAGTTATTTCTAGCTAGGCATATGTCCTTACACTGCTTTTTGTACGATACTCTAGGAACGACAAGATCGATACGGTTTCTTACCTTCTTGTACTTACATCAGAACAAAGTTCATACACATAGCCAGGGGTACACAGATGTTTATTGTTCTCAGTTCTACTCAGTAACATCTCATTTGTATTCCTTAGTTTCCTCCATTGAATTTATTGCCTTGAAAATTAAGCTAGTAGAGTAGATATGAATACCCCAATTTGTATGTCTATTTGATTGTTAAGATAAGGGCATCATTTGGTCTCCAATCTTAAGATCGATTTGATCTATTTTAAAGGACGAACCTTCAATATATACACATACATGGAACTGCCATACACCCTCTCTACAGGTAATTAGGGTATGATGAAGGCAAGAGTATATATATGTTGTGCAGTTACTAGCCTACTTACTAGCTAGTGTGTGTGTGTATATAGTGCAGTTACTAGCCTACTTACCAGCTAGTATAATAAGGCGTGCATTTTTCTGGGGATTAAACCTGTGGATATCATAGGGATATGTTCATGATCTTAGAATGATGATACAATTGGCAATAGTAGCGAGGGTTTATCGAAACCCGTTTTTAGCACAATTCAGATGATGTTAGGTCATAGGCGGTCAAACCAGCCAAAGCGACGGTCAGACCGGCCTAGCTGGCGGTTTGACCGGCCATCACTGGCGGTTAAACCGGCCTTCGGGCAGGTCAAAGGATTGGCAGTCTGACTAGCCATACTGGCGGTCTGACTGGTCAAAACTTCCGATGGAATTTTGGAGTGGGCCAAAAATAGAGGGTGTAGGTAAGAGAGGGGATTCTTCTACACTTGGTCTCATAATTTTTGGAGCTTCGAACCAAAAATTCTATTCATTTTAAATTTTCAGAGAGGCTTCGAATTTACAGGTAGAAAATCTTGCTAAGTCCCTGTGCTGGCGATCAGACCGGCCATAGGCGGCGGTCTAACCGATTTTATCTCGTTCGATGGCCGATAAGGCGGTGATGTTCGTAGGTTAGGTCAAATTCCTTGTTTTCAATGCATATGTATTGCATGATACATGTTTTGATTAACGTAGGTCAAGTTTTGAGGAACTTATTCCCGGAATCGATTTCTTAGTCTATTGTTGTGCATGAGGCTTTGAGGTCTACGACGAGAATGATTAGGACTAGGCTTGGAGAACTGAGGTCTAGAACGATCGAGGATGTTGGGTGAAGTCAGTGGACTCAAGCATAACGCAAAATGGACAAGGATGATCGAATGGAAAGTTTAGTGCGACGGGTTGCATCAAGTGGTGCGGGCGTCGTTATAAGTGTAATGGTGGTTATGGTGGGAGCCAGACCGAGGGGGGTGGGACTTGCCAACATGAAGAGAGTCGTTGATCAACCTACACATGACGAAGTATGGGATTGCTTCATGAAGATTGGACTCGGTCTTTGAAGAAGGATCGAGAAGGGGTATTTTGATAACTTCACCAAAAATACCGCATTGGTGACCTTTGACTAAACCGTGGCACAAGACGGTGCAAGGAGAGATAGTTTAGGTCAAAGTGAAGATAAATATCACGAAGAAATAGATCCGGGAAGCCTGGTTCGTCATCCGCTTTGAGAAGCGTGCGTGAGTGTAGACCCATTTTGTGTGTGGTCTTAACGGGTGCCTGTTACGGTTTTCTGTCTCAGCCTAGCCTCCACTATAAAGGGAGAATCTCGAGATGTTGAGTTCTCAAGTCCACCCAAGAGAAAAAATATAATTTTATGATTTGGGGATTTTGGAGTAGTTGAGGTTAGGGTTTGCAAGAGATGGATTGATTGTGTTCTCAAGTATTTTGAGCTTTTGTTCTCCATGGTGTAGTAGCTGTAAAGCAACATCTATCTCAAATCAATCCAAACAAGATTGCTTCAAGTTGAGTCTCTTCTTGCTTTCTCTGTTGTGACTTCTAAGATTTTGGTGATCCTTTGGTTTCTTACTGTGATCTTGCTTGCTGTGACATGTGAGTAATGCATCTAGGATCATCTTTTACCCATGTGCAAGTTTTATTATCAAAGTTTGATTTTGCTAGGTTCTTGTGCCCTCCTTTCCTCATCTATGAAATTCATAGAATTTTAGCATTGATCTTCCCGATCATCGATTGGAATAGGTTTTTGACCTTCTTGATGAGCTATGGTTAAAATTTGAGGGGCTTTGGATCACCGAATCAAAAATTGAGTTGATTTGTGATTTTAAAATCGTGTTGATTTTACTGTTCATTATGCCAGAGGTCAGACCACCCTCTGTGAGAGGTTTGACTGTTGGTCACTGATCAGGCCGCCCATGTGTCATCTTTTTGAGATTTTGGTGTTTTTGGTCGTGTGTTCTTGGGGTTCGTTGGATTCAACACAAGATTACCATTGTGTTTGATTCAACATAAGATTACTGTTGTGTTTGTCCTTTGATCTTTATATATTTTATAACTATTGGAGTGTGATATTAGTTGAATCCAATCCTAGTGAAAAAGAGACAATGCTCCTATTCACCTCCCTCTAGTCATCGTTTTAATCCAACAAAACATGGATCAAACGTTGCACACTCTCAGCCTTCCTCAGTTACTCTACACTCCTACAAAACAGGCAATAGAAGACGTCTCATCACAGACAGTTCCTTGGGAATAAAATTATCACCGACGGTTCTTTGTTAACCGTCTGTGATATGAACGTATCACAGACGGTTCTTTATACAAACCGTCTGTGAAGTATCATCGACGGTTCGTATAAAGAACCGTTGATTCTATGTGTTATCACAGACGGTTTTTTACAAGAACCGTCTGTAATAGGCATGTATCCGTCTGTGCTTGCTATACACTATAAATAAATGCTCCCGACAGGCCCCCTGCCCATTCCATTTGAGGCGCTGCCACCCTGCTGCTGCTGCTGCTGCCTCCTCCCCCGTTGCGCCACCCTGCTGCTGCTGCCTCATTCCATGCACATTGCTGCCCATTAAGTTTTGAGCTGTCACCCCTGCTGCCTCCTCCCCCATTGCGGCACCTCTGCTGCCTCCTCCCACATTGCACCACCTTGGAGAGAAGGGTAACGATCTGTAACCCTTTATATTTGCTCTAGACTAATCACTAATGTGTAACGATCTGTAACCATTTATATTTGCTCTAGACTAATCACTAATGTGTTTGGTCATTATGAAGGGTACTTGTGATTTATTAATATAATTTAACACTAATTAATTTGTTACGTGCGTATACGTGTAGATGGACCGAAACTGGATGTACATTGAGAACCGTATGAGTGAAGAGTATATTAATAGCGTGTTTGCTTTTAGAAGAGCCGCCGAGCAGGATATGTTGAGGAAGGGATAAAATTTATGTACTGTCCATGCATTGATTGCGGTAATATAAAAATGTTTAACAACCCGGCGCAGATCGAAGCTCACTTAATACGAAAGGGTTTCAAAAAAGGATATACATGTTGGAGCGATCACGGTGAAGAAGCGATTATCTGGGAAGTCGATAATGGCGACATCGCCGAGGAAGTCAACGATATGCAGGGTATGGAATGTGCTTTTGATGAGGATAGGCCGCATGATGACAATATGGATCAGATGCTACGCGATGCAGAAGGGAACTATGGTGAGAGAGTTTTGTAAATTCGAGGGCTTAATGGAGGACTCGGGAAAACCTTTGTTCCCTGGCTGCAAGCCGGAATACACAAGGTTGTCAACCGTGCTTGAACAGCTGAAATTGAAGGCAAGCAATGGTTGGTTCGACAAGAGTTTTACGGCGTTGTTAGGTCTCTTAGCTGACATCTTTCAGGAGGGAAACGTGTTGCCCAGCATGATCTACCAAGCTAAGAAGGTTCTTTGTCCATTGGGAATGAAAGTAGGAAGAATACATGCATGTCCGAACGATTGTATCCTCTACCGTAAAGAGTATGCAGACATGCATGTATATCCCGTGTGCAAAGCATCCCGATACAAGCGTAAGAATACTGATAAGGTGAAGTAAGGACCTCCTGCTAAGATGTTGTGGCATCTGCCTGTGATCCCACGTTTGAAGCGTTTATTTGCGAATCGAAAGGAGGTAATATTGATGCGTTGGCACTCAGAGGAGCGTAAGAAAGATGGGAAGCTCAGACACCCTGCTGATTCTGCCCAGTGGAGAGACTTCGATCGGAGCTTCGAAGAGTTCGGTGCGGAACCGAGGAACATAAGGTTAGGGTTGAGTACGGACGGAATCAATCCTTTCGGTAACATGAGCAGCCAACATAGCACTTGGCCCGTGAATCTATGTATGTACAACCTTCCTCCTTGGCTGTGTATGAAGCGAAAATACATTTTGATATCACTACTTATCCAAGGGACGAAGTAACCTGGGAACAATATTGATGTATACCTAGCACCATTGTTGGAAGACCTTGTGACACTTTGGGACAAAAAGGGTACAAGTATGGGATGCGTACAAACGAGAGAACTTCACTTTACGCACCATGTTATTCTACACCATCAATGATTTTCCTGCCCTTGGTAACCTATCTGGGTTCAATACAAAAGGAGCTAAAGCCTATCCGCACTGCTTAGATGGTACCGATAGTGTATGGCTGAACAACTCGCGCAAAACTGTATATATGCGTCACCATAGGTTCCTTTCTAGGATTCACCCATACCGCAAGATGAAGAAACAATTTGATGAAAATAAAGAGGACGGTTCAGCTCCAAGGGCTTTTAGAGGGAAAGAGGTTTATGATATGGTTAAGGATATCGATGTTGTGCTTGGAAAGGGACGTAAATTAAAGACCCCTCAGAAAAACATCTGGAAGAAGCGGTCAATTTTTTGGGACTTGCCTTATTGGGAGCACTTAGAAGTTTGCCACTTCATCGACGTCATGCACGTGGAGAAGAATGTATGTGATAGCTTGATTGGTCTCTTACTGAACATTAGTGGCAAAACAAAAGACGGTGTTAACGCATGGTGTGACTTGGTTGATATGAACATAAGAACCGAGTTAGCACCGAAAGAGACCGATAAAGGACGAACGTACCTTCCCCCAGCTTGCTACACTTTGTCCAAGGCCGAGAGAAATGAACTGTATCAAAGCTTGTATGGTGTGAAAGTTCCGTCCGGTTACTTCGCCAATATTAAGAAACTTGTTTCCATGAAATATTTGAAATTAATTGGTATGAAGTCTCATGATTGTCATGTGCTGATGACACAAATGCTTCCTGTTGCAATTAGGAGTATCTTGCCGAACAAGATCCGAGTGGCAATCTTTAGGCTGTGTTATTTCTTTAACTCAATTGCTCAGAAGGACATCGATCCCGAAGGACTCGACGCTCTGCAGGCGAGGTGGTGACGACTCTATGTCATCTGGAGATGTATTTCCCTCCGTTATTTTTTGATATCATGGTCCATCTCATTGTTCACCTTGTGAAAGAGATAAAGATATGCGGCCCTGTGTTCCTACGTCATATGTACCCTTTCGAGAGATACATGGGAATTCTGAAGTCCTACGTACGGAATCGATCTCGGCCGGAGGGCAGTATCATCGAAGGTTATGCAACCGAGGAGGTCATTGAGTTCTGCGCCGACTACATGGCTAAGGTGGAACCGATAGGTGTGCCTCTATCTCGTAACGAGGGGAAACTGGAGGGTATCGGGACCATCGGAAGGAAAGCAATCACTCCCGATCTAGATACATACGTGCAGGCCCATTTCACAGTCTTGCAACATATGCCCAAGTGTCCCCGCACATCGACGAGCACAAAGACATGGTACGCCAACAGAATCTAGACCGGTCGGAGGTTTGGATAACGAGAGAGCACAACCGTTGGTTCAACGAATGGTTAAAGATGTGATTCACTTGGAGGTTATCAAGTGATGAAACGCTGCTATGGTTGGCCAAAGGGCCAAAATTTACAATTGTGACATGGCAAGGATACGATATAAATGGGTACACGTTTTATATGGCAGCTCAGAATAGGAATAACACAGTCCAGAACAGCGGTGTCCGCATAGATGCATTTCACGAGGGGTTCAATACCGCGGGGGCACGCGGGTTGAACTCGTACTATGGGTTCGTAGAGGAGATTTGGGAGCTCGACTATGTACTTTTCAAGATCCCCTGTTTCGATGTCATTGGGTTAAACTTCTGCAGGGCGTGATGGTTGACAAGTACGGTGTCACTACTGTGGACCTCAAACGTGTCGGATACAAGGACGAACCATTCGTACTCGCTAAGCAAGTTGTTCAAGTTTTTTATGTAACAGACCCAGCAAATAATAACCGCCACGTAGTTCTTCATTGGAAAAGAAGGATTGTCGGAGTTGAGAATATCGTGGATGAGAAAGAGTACAATCAATTTGACGAGTTGCCTCCTTTCGGAGACGGCATCAGACTGGAGGAAGAACACAGTGAGGAAGCTAGCTATATGCGCGTCGATCATCATGAATGACTATATTTCAATTAAGCATGTATTCCATTGTAATTTGATGTTAACATGTGTTATGGACTTGTCATCTCTAATGTTGATGTTAATGCGGACTTGTTAGAGTTATCAACTTGTTGAGAATATCATCTTTGAAACCTTATTGGAAATGCACACATATGGGAAAATGCGTTTTGTCATTTGAGCAAAGTTAAAAGTGCATTATACGTGGCTGGCGGTCGGCCAGGTGCTAAATCGGTCGGGCGCCATGTGTCAAGCGATCGGACCAAGCCACTCTTGTGATCGACCGATTTGGCGGCGGTCAGACCGGCAATTAGTTGTGTTTCAAATGTATGAAAATGAGGATAAATTAAAACTTTTGGATGCATCCTTGTTGTCATTTGAATTCTCTAGAATTTATCTCCTTGAAATGTGGACTTCAAATTCAATTAAGGTTATTGACTCGAAGTGTTGCAATTCAATGTCTTCTAGTCAAACCTTGTGATCATCCTCAAAAAATATTTTTCCTAAATTCTTGATCATCTGGGTAACCTCCCTGAGAAATTTTATAATTTTTAGAAATTATTTGCTATTTCTTAAGGGCTGGTCAAACCTGTTGTCTCCCTGGTCAAACCCACTCTCCAGCCGCTTGTGAATTTTCTAACGGGCAATGCACTGCATGAGAAATTCTGAAAAATTCATACACGGTTGATCTTGAAGTCAGGATCACTAAGTAAAAATTTCAGAATTTTTGGAGCTATGGAGCTACCTCTGGAAATTCCCAAATCATCTCAACCTTTCAATTCAAAATTTGGAATCACTGTTCCTCGGGCTCGAACCCGAGTCAGACTCCGACCCGAGTCTTGCGGTTCAGCTCAACCGCCTAACCGCGTCATGTGTGAGCCGTCCGATGGAGATCCTCCGGTCCAGATCTCGTACCCGTTCGACCACTCGGGCCTTCCCGCTCCTGGATCCGAGCCGTCCAATTTGGAGATCACGGCCTGGATTGAGTGGCCGATCGCACCTTTCACTTGAACTGTATGATTTGGATATCAACGGCTTGGATTGAGTGGCCGATCGGACTGGCCGATCGCCCCGTTCACTTGAACTGTCCGATTTGGATATCAACAGCCTGGATTGATTACTCACATCACAGACGGCTCCATTAAAGAACCGTCTGTGATGTTTAGGGTTATCACAGATGGTTCTTTAATAGAACCGTCTGTGATAAACCACTGTTCCTCGGGCTCAAACCCGAGTCAGACTCCGACCCGAGTCTCGCGTTTTAGCTCAACTGCCTAACCGCGTCGTGTGTGAGCCGTCCGATGGAATCCTCGGTCGGATCTCGTGCGGGTTCGGACCACTCGGACCTTCCGCTCTGGATCCGAGTTGTCCGATTTGGAGATCACACTGGATTGAGTGGCCGATCGGACCGCGATCGCCCTTTCACTTGAGCTGTCCGATTTGGATATCAACGGCCTGGATTGAGTGGCCGATCGCCCGTTCACTTGAAGCGTCCGATTTGGATATCAACGGCACGATTGATTACTCACATCACGAGCGGCTCCATTAAAGAACCGCATGCGTGATGTTTAGGGTTATCCTGACGGTTCTTTAATAGAACCGTCTGTGATTATTAATCCTGACGGTTCTATTAAAGAACCGTCGTGATGTTAATCTATATAAGTGGTCCGACACTTGCCTAGTTCTTAACACTTGCCTAGTTCTTCCCGAATCGCCCAACACCGACTCCCGATTGGCGCCACCCAACGCCTCCTCCCGATCCGGCGCCACCGCGCCACCTCCCGATTCGGCGCCACCCAACGCCTCCTCGATCAAAGACCACCCAACGCCACCTCCCGATCCGGCGCCATCCTCGGTTCTTCTCTCCTTGCTTTGCTACATGTAGTGTACATGCATGTTGTAGGAAATGGGTGCAAATCCTTAATCTGCATCGGCATCTCGGTTTTGGTATCAAAGTGACATAAGAGTTATTTATCACGACATGTCTAGTTTATTGGCATGCAAGTCCGCAAAAGCGTGTATGAGATGCGGCTTGATAATGTTCAAGAATTTCTTGTAAAACTCATTGGTGAATCAAATCGGTCCTAGACTTTTATTGTTCGGGAGTATAAAATTGCCTTTGCTATCTCTTCCCAAGTGAATCAATCAGAGAGAGCATGCAGATTTTCATCTTGTTGGTAAAGATATGCAAGGTTAATTGTTGGAGACCAAGGACCTTCTATACCGAGGAGATCTCTAAAATAATCTGTCGTAATTTTCAATTTGGAGGCATTGTCGTAATGCTCAATTCCATTCTCCACAAGGACCTCTATGTTGTTCCTTCTGTGGTTGATAGATGAAGTCACATGGAAGAATTGTGTGTTCTCACCCCCCAACTTCACCATTTAACTTTCGCCCGACACTTCCACTTTAGGGTCCAGAACTAGATTAATTCTTGAAGATGTTTTCTGACATTTTTCTGAAAATAAATTCTAGTAATGTGAGTTGTCTCCATTCCTCCATACTATCAAAGTACTCTAAAGTGATCTTAGTATTGTCAAGTTGAGTTGGCAGGTTGTGATTTTTGCCCGTAGTCGTCTCAGCTTGAGATTGGCTATGGAGACACTAGCCAAGTTTCTAGTCCCTCGTGTCCAGCTTTGAATTACTAAATTTTCAAAGTCTGGCATATGAAGCCAGTAATTTTCCATGCTCTCGCCATGCTCTGATTTGCGATACTTTAGCTCTGTTAGTCATTTACTTCTCTGTTGACTGAAATGCTATAGTTTTGATTCTGAAATTAATTGCACTATTAAGCAAATTCAATTCTCTGTTGGCTGATAGAATAACTTGTTATATAAGAGATTAACTTTTGACATTTAGGAGGCCAAGATTTCATCTCGAGCAATTGATATCGAGAGCAAATAAACAAATATTTAAATTTGAGCATTATGCTAATTTTGTATGTTTTTGAGTCCTGTATGTGTGTGTGTTTGTTTGCAATATTTCCTTCTCCTTTGCATTTTTTGTGCAATTTCATATATTTTATTTACTACGTATCATGTATTTAGGTTCAATGGGTAACTTCTATTTGATTATGTAATCATTGCGTCGTAACTTATATAGATTGCAGAGGCCGTCTTCGCCGTCGTCGGCGTCGCTAAATCGTCTGGATCTCCGATCAAGGTGGTACGTGAGCGAGAAGCGGAGGAATCTCAAATTGCCCTCGGCCGCATGGCGATCACAGAGGTCATGGCGTCGGGATCGGCGCCGAGTCCCAAAACGCAGTGCGAGATTTGGACCGTCTGCGGGGTACTTGCAAGGAGCAGTGCCCATCACCACCCCAACACGGAAGTCTCGGCGGATGTACAGAGAGACCGGTTGTGGTGAACTTTACGCCTCGTTCACTTTCCACAGGCGGACCAGTGCGTGTGCGATGGCACGCGCTGCTGGCAATGTCCCACAGCGTGGAGGACCTTCAAGAGCACGCTTGTCACGCGATGCGTGAACACAGGTTGGGCGCCCTTCACGGCGTATCAATTTTTATCGCGGGATACATGGGGCGATTCGTGCGGATGAAGACGGCGGCCGAATTTCAGAGCAAAGTGCGGCGCCTGAGCTATTCGAGCACAAAACACTCACCCCATTCGACTCGGCAGACCGTGGTACGCGGTAAAGCCACACAATAGGCGGCGGAGGGCGAGACCATTGCCGACCGTTCTTGAGATCTCGACGCAGCGCGCTCGAGCCTAGTTAAGAGCGAGGGCATCAGCCACGTCTTCAGGCAGTATCTCTTTCACAAACCCGGCAAATGAGGCAGTATCTCAACGCCTGGTAAATTTGTCGAACCACTTAATTGTTAATAAGTCCATAACTTCATGGTGTCTACAATAAGATGATGTCCTCTTGCAGGAAGCATTGACTTCCGCATCTTCCCAAGGTTCCTTCAAGTAGGCGGGGAAAAGGATGTCTTGTCTCATTACAGGAAACAAGGAGCACCCGGGTCACACACGAGGCGTTGGGGTTTACATACCTTGGAGGGATGGATTCCCACACAACTCCGACACATATAGGAGTAGGAAGAGATCCAAGGACCAGCACGACGCTCGGTTGGAACATGTGATTATTGAAAATTTTGAAGAACAAATAACAAATTTGCAGAACCAAGTAAATCAACTCATGCAGGCGCAAGCCGCCCTTGTTAATTTGGGAGCAAGTCCTGCTCGACATCCGAGTAGCGTCGCGTCCACACATAATTCTGGACATGACGACGTGCAATTACCGATCGACGACATCGAGGTAATGTACATCTCTGGAATTCTCCAAAGATAGACCTATAGGACGCCTTAGCTAATTGCGTCTGTTTTGTAGGGCCGGCGCCCGCAAACTCCAAGTGAGGATGGTTGGGTCGATTCCTATTGAAATTTGGGCGGGTATGGTGTATCCATACCGGGAAGAGCGATCGACACGGTGCCCGGTGGCGCGAGGTTACGCCGAGTGCGGTGGACATGGTACATGACAATTTCATGGCTATCCCACTGGAGATTCCCCCGAACGAAGAAATCAGAACACTAGGGGATGCCACGCACACTTTTATCCAGTGCCCCAAGAAGGGCATTGCTGCTGGACCCTTCAAAGGACGCGATATCGATAGGACCACGCCTCTCAATAGGACCCTCGATGAGTCCACCTCAACCAGAGCTTCAGAAGGCCGCCACATCGCTTCCCGTCGAGAAGATGGCGAAGGGACAAGAAAAGCGTGTCACCATATCGGTCCCTGAGGCGTCTCACGGGAAGACGTCCCTCAGCCGCCTCGTTAAGGAGAAATCAAAATCGAAGAACATTAAGGCACCTCCCAAACCGTGAAATACTCCATCGAATACGTTGGTCTCCGCGAGAAATAAAGAGCTCAGGACTAGCTTGTCAAGCTTTGCATGATTGGTGCTTACGCAAGACCCGAGAGGAGAGGGGCCATACTAGAATCACCATCAGATACGGGAGAGAGCATTTTCTCCACGAGCCTGGCCACTTCGTCGTGGGCTTCGAAGACTTATTTGACCTATACAACTTAACTGCCCTCGATGCCTCACTTCTACGATCTTTGGACCTTTGTAAGTGTGTACAATCAATTTCTACACTCACGTGATACCGATAAATATCATAACTCGTTGCTTATGTACAGATACATTATGAAATGTGCCCGTCGAATCAAAGAATCGGTGGGTTTCCTCGACCCACACGTGGTCTCTGAGCAAACAATCAACCAATACGCATCCTACGTCGAGAATTACATAAAAATGGGATTGCTTGCTCTGGACGACAAGGACTACATAATGGTGCCCTACAACTAGAAGTAAGTGCTTCAATATTTGCTATACAAATTACGTTTCAACATAGGTTTATGACTATAGCGACATACATGTGTAGGTTCCACTGGATTCTTTTGATTCTTGTGCCAAAGAGGAACATGGTATTGTACCTTGATTCTCTACTCAACAAAAATCACGACTTCACCCTTCTTAAAGGAATACTCGACAGGTATGTTCATTTCCTCCGCACATAACTCTATTGTAGTCTTCCTTGGTTTGAAATGGACAAGGATAACTTTTTTGAATCATGTAGGGCGTTCATCGGCTATGTTGCCGAGGAGGTTTATACAAGGAAGCAGCGCCACTGCGACTCACGGGATGCGATTTTGATGCACGCACTACAACACAATAATCATATATCATACTCTGTAATATTGCGTCTCGAATTGTACATATATATGTAATTCTATTTTTGCGATCTGCTTAGCAAAAAGCGAGATCACCTATCGCATTCTCGTATGCCATCATATGCGACCATTGATTGCTTCTAGGGCCTTACGATCCCGGAGTTTGTCAATCTCGTAATAATTATTTCCTAATTATAAGTTTAAATATATATGCTTACTACTTTACTCCTGCTAGCGATAGGGTTTGAACATAGAATTAAATGCACTCGAGATGGACTAGGTCACGCACGTTCGAGGGGAGCTCTGTGTCTTCATCAAGACAGACATAGTTAACACCACCGAAGAGTTTCACGCCGTCGACACCGATGAACGACCTCAAAACAATTGATTCAATATTGTAATTCACTTTGAGTGGTTGTAATTCAATTTGTAACTCTAGCGACAATATATACTTGAAACATTCTTTAGTAATTGATTTTGAGTTAAATGATCACTTTGAGTTGTCAATAATTATCTGTGATATATTTCTGCTTGCTAGTTTTCAGAGGGCATGGCTAGCAATTCCCGAGGCTAGCTGAAAATACGATAAAAATTAATTAGGTCTAAAGACTTATCACAGACGGTTTTTCAACCGTATGTGATAACCGCCTGTTATCACAGACATAAAATTTCAGACGGTTCAAAAACAAATGCATGATGGCTATTCTGAACCTTACGTGATGAGCTTTTCTGTAGTAGCGAGCACAACTTTCTCTCCTTCCAAAGCCCCCTCCCTCACTCTATCTAGATGTGTTATGAGTGAGAGAAATCCCATCAGAAAAACAATGCTTGTGTTGCCGTACTTTGCGAAGGGAAGCTAGCTAGCCCATCTCGGCCTTAGTGATGCAGCGAACAACTTGATTATTGAGCCACATGATTCTATAGGAATTTTGAGCTGTATGTACTCCATGGCATGAGACAAATTAAGCGACAAAAAATATAGATGTGGTCGGTATAAAGATGATTTCGTAATTAATCACCGACACACCATCATTGCAATGTGGGACGCGCAATGGATGTAATCAGTTTTCCCCGTCTCGCAGCAGGTGACGTAGCAGATTACAGTATAAATCACTTGATCAAGGGTTATTGATTTCAACATGGGTTATTAAATTCGACCTTAAAAAGGATTAAATTCAAAGGATATTAGTTAACTACTGACACAAAGCCAAGGTCAAAGTTCATGATTTTTGCTCTTTTACATAGCGTGACCTATCTGTCTATCACATGGATCAAGTAGTCAGACCAATGTTAAGCTGCCGGGTCCATTAAAGTAATCAAAGGCTACTGCTTGTACCAATGTACATGTGGCATGCATTGTACTCCCTTCGCTGTCGTGCACTGCAGTTCACTCAAAAGGTTTAAGCCGGTAAGAAAAGAGAGACGATCAAGTCGCCCTTATATCTGCTCCAAGGCCAGTACCCACTGTCCAGAAGCTGCATCCTGCTGCCTTTCTGTAACTGCAAGAAGAGATGGTACGGTCGCCCTTATACTAATATACCATGCTGCTTAATTAACCAGTTCCACCAAAATACAGCACAAGTAACAGCAAGACCTGGTCCACCAGTCCACCACCACATTGATCAGTTGATGATCACCATGCATGCCATTGCCAGGAGTCCAGGACCAGCTCACCCATGTGTTAGTTTCTGGTGAGCCAGCCATTGTTGCATGCATCATGCATGGGCCACTCCAATTGCAGCAGTACTAGTACTAAAGATGCACTTTTGCAAGGATGCATGCAGGGCACTGTGACCACAAGGGAGAAGAAAAGGGAAGGTATACTGATGGTGATGGTGAGGGCTGAGGGGAGGAGGACACTACAATGCCCTGTGGCAATGTTAGAATCCTCAGTGTTTGGGAGGAGCACCTGGGTCCCTTCCCCTCTTGCACGCAGAGCTTGCATTATGATGATGCGGACAGCATGGCAGCTGCTGCTTGTAAAAACACCTGCGACGATGCTGGGGGGCTATGAGACAATGCACCGTTCGGCTTCTCCTCTCGCCGTCGTCGCCTTCGCACGGGATCGCCTGCCGTGCAGGCCACCACCGTAGCCTCCGCGCGGGCTGCCATCGCTGCCTCTGCGTCGTTCGGCTTCTCCTCTCGCCGCCGTCGCCTCCGCGCGGGCTGCCGTCCTTGCCTCCGCACCGTTCGACTTCTCCTCCGCCGGGCCGAGAGCGCCACCGCCTCCGCGCGGGCGCCGCCGCCGCCACGACGGGGAACCCTAATTCCCCACCCAATCGGCTTCTCCTCTGTGGGCCGAGAGTCGGCCTTGGTCCCCGTCCAGCGCCGCCTATTAGACTTCGTTGCCTTGGTCGCCGCGCCGTCCAGCGTCGCCTACCAATGGGCACTATTTCCCTCCCTCGTTGCACGGTGATCTTCGATGGTGTTAATTACGCCGACTTCGTATCTCACATGCGTATCCACATGCGTGGTCTTCATCTCTGAGGCGTCCTCTCTGGCGATGTCACCTGCCCGCCTTACCCTACTCCTCAGCGCAACCTCGTGCATTGCGCCTTTGCCCCGACGGTGAAACAAAGCTGCTTTGTCGAGACTCTTGGCCTTGTTGATGAGAAGGCTGCCTCTGTGAAGGACCGAAATGGCAACAGAGGGGGGTGAATGATGCCTTAAAAATTAAGATCCTCCCCTCTCAAGTGTCCACACAGCAATCCAAAAACTTTCTGTTAAACAAAAGGCGTGATGTGAATCAAATCCAAAGAGTTAAACAAAGCTGGAACATTACATCCGGATATCGGAAGTTCCGATTCTACCTTGCGGTAGTTCCGCACTGCGGTAGTTCCGTTCTTCCAGTGCGGAGGTTCCGCCGGCGGTAGTTCCGCCTTGTACAAATCGGAAGTTCCGATATCTGACAGAACAGCCCAGATATTCAACGTAGGAACAGAGAGAAGAAAAGAGGCATAAACAAGGAACCAAAACCTCAGTGATTTCATTGCTAGGAATCAAAGATTACATAGGCAAATATAGAGGAATGATTACACAAATTTCAGTTCATCCTCTCCATCTCAACAACCAAAGTCAAAAAGCAAAACAAACTCTCCAAAAGCTCTTTAGCTAAAGCTAACCCTCATATCTTTTCTCCAAAAGTCACCAAAACAACCAGGGGTTCACCTCTATTTATAGCCCTTGGCTAACGGGTCTCCTACCCGTTATGCTGGCTAAACCTAACAGACCGCTTCCACTTGTGCCGCTTGCGAAATTACCCTTTCGCCCCTACACCTTACGGAAGCTCCGCATTCCTTGTTGTCCACGACTGCAACCGCCTCGAGTGCACGCCGTCTTCGACACATCTTTACCGTTCTGACCTCAACGCCGCCTGCGTCTAGTCCGGTCTCCGCGTGTCTCTCCACGACTCCACCTCGATGCCCTACAACCAGCACAGACAAGAAACACATCACATAGTATTACTCAAGATAATAGAATCATCATTTGCATTTAACTCAAATCCATTCACAACTCAAAATCAAAACTATGCCCTCTCTGCACAGTTCCGCGCACAATCGGAAGTTCCGCACTTACCATGGCGGAAGTTCCGATTATCGGAACGTCCGCACTCCCAGGTTGGAAGTTCCGATTATCGTCAAAGCAGAACACACTTGTCAGGATTATCGGAAGTTCCGCGTTCCCAGGGGCGGAAGTTCCACAACACCACAATAGGACACATTTGTCAGGATAATCGGAAGTTCCATTTTACCAGGGCGGAAGTTCCGATAATCGGAACTTCGCATCACGAGCGGAAGTTCCGCGCGATCTGAACCACACCGGCAACAGCGCAAACGCAAAGAATCCAATCACAAACTTTTCAACATAGCGTCAAATACTCATCACTCGAAAAGGGACCCTACTCACATGGTCTCTCAATCTCCCCCTTAATGAGTATATTGACAAACACGAAAAACCATAAATATGAGTTTGTGATAATGACCAAACATGGTCTAATCTAGAAATCAAGAAAGCTCAAGACCATGTTTGTCAAAGAAGAGCGATTGAAGCTTGAAATGAAAGAGCAAATTTTTCTGCAATGCTCCAGAAGACTTTTTCTCTCCAAACTAACTTCTCCCCCTTTTGGCAATAAACACATCAAGAAGTATTACAGAGAGGAAATGACTATATGATATTCATTTTAAGCATTAGGAGCCATGAAGATTATCCAAAATGACTATTAGAGTATTACACCAAGCCATAACACATAAGAATGCTATCAAGATCATGACAATTGATGTATAGAATAGCTAAAACAAGAAGGACATAATCTGAGAAAAGGTTCAATTTCTTAGCATGTCCAATAAACCAAGATTATAGTCTAGCTAAAGGTATCCAAGGATGATACAAGCTATGTCAAATACTCTAAGTGGAACCAGGAAGCATAATATTGAACAGTTTAGAGTGCTACCAGTTGTAAGAAAGACTCATTTGATCAAGTACTTGGTCTGTTCGAAGATAAGCAATTTTAGCACAAGTTTCTTTTTCTGGAATCATAATTATGGCTTTATCTTAGTAAAGCAAGTCCTGGACTAGGTGCCATCCACAACTGCCTCCTAAGCTTCAACCATTTTTCAAATCTTAACTATGTGCTAGATCCCAAGCCTTATGCGACCACTCCAAGCAACAGACTTAAGGAAGTGATCTTAGGTCATCAAAGACTCTCCCTGAGTTCATGCCTAGTGCAATGGCAAGCAGTCTCATGAGAAAGAGTTGGTGAGATCAGTTTTTTCGCACAAAAGAGATCATTTTTGCTTTTGAAGTTTTTAGACCAACGATTAAAGATAAGTCATATTTCTTAACGAACTGACATAGCTTACTCTAAAGTCCAATAGAGATTCAGGACTCAACTCAGCCTACTTGACATGGCGAGAATCATAAAAGGATAACTTCAACAGACTAGTCTCAAGAGCTATCATGACAAGATTTTAGTTCACGTTGAGCAATTTTAGTCACCTTATCATGGCAAAGACTAAACTACACATAAAAAGTCATGATAAATCTAGTAGTTTAGCATAAATCATGGCAAGATGTAAAACAGTGAAAATAGATCATAAGGGATAATAAACAAGGCTTCATGTAATTATATTGCAATGCAGGATGAAATGCAGGAAAAACCAGATTCCCTTCAGAATGAGATGCACTTTTTAATTCAGGTTGAGTTATGATAATTTTAAGAACTAGAAGAACCAAGATGAACTCCCCCTGAAACAAAGGAACAAAAAGCGAAGCGATAAGAGAAGCGAAAAGCGGTCCTTAGAGCATAGATAAGATATAGAGAGTACTATAGCTCAGACTAATTCTTATCTACCCCATATGATTCCAGGACTATCAGCTGATCAACTAACACACTAAGGAGCAAACACTGTCCCTGTCTACCCAAGGGTGGCCCGACCCTTGCTAGAACCTATAAGAAGTGAGTGAGCTCAACTTAGAGAGAGGAGAAACAGCTAATAAGCAGCATCCTAGAAGCACAAGATAAGAACAAGCAGTCAAAGCAACTTGGCAAGTTAACCACTCTAACCTATGCTAGAAGGACTTAGACCCAAAGCACCCAAATGTAATGCAACCAGAAAGGAGAAATAGCATAATTAAAATATAATACTGTAGTAAAAGCACAAGCTCCCCCTCACAACAGTCTATAAGGATAAACCACCCCAAGCTCTCCCCATGGTGAAAGCGAAAGTGTCCAAAGGCTTGGTGAAGATATCGATAGCGGTGTTCACTCTCCTGGCTGGAGCACAATGTCACCCTTCTCTACATGGTCTCGAAGAAAGTGATATCGATATCAATATGCTTGGTTCGAGAATGTTGCCTTGGGTTCTTGGCAATGCTAATCGCAGACGTGTTATCACAAAGAGTGGAACACGGTCGATTACTAACCCAAAGTCTGCGAGGTTGAGACCATCAAAACACTTGGCTGACAGCCCAGGCTGCGACAACGTGCTCGGCCTCTGCGGTGGGTGTGCAACACCGATTGCTTCCTCGAAGACCGGAGACAAGAGAAGTGCCAATGAATTGGCAAGTGCGGAGTGCTCTTCCTATCTATCCTGACCCGGTGAAATCTGCATCGGAGAAGGCTCTAAGAGATAGACAAGAAGAGGAAGAGTACGGATACCATAGTCAATGGTAGCTCGAAGGTGCGAAGATGCGCTTCACCGCCTAGCGGTGAGATCTGTGAGGAGAAGCACAAACAGAGCACAAAGACACATGGAGAAGTGTATGTGCGGTCTCGAGGCTGTGAGGTACAAGAGAGCCTATCATGCTTCTGAACTCCTTCTGATCAACTAGCTCGCCGTCTTCATCTGGGTCAAGAGAGGCTGTAGAAGCCATTGGAGTTGACACTGGCTTGCCATCACTCATGTCAAAGCGTCTCAGGAGATCACGAGTGTACTTGCCTTGGTGCAGAAAAGTACCCTCCCGAGTTTGTTTGATTTGGAAGCCAAGGAAGAAACTCAACTCGCCCATCATGCTCATCTCAAACTCTGAGCTCATGACATCCGAAAACTGAGAAACAAGAGCATGCCAGGAGCCGCCAAAGATAATGTCATCCACATAAATCTGGACGAGCAGAAGATCAGTGCCAAGATGGCGGATGAACAAGATCTTATCAATTTTACCCATCTCAAACTCATGACTCAGCAGATAGGACTTAAGCCTTTCATACCAGGCTCTAGGAGCTTGCTTAAGTCCATACAGAACTTTTGAAAGCTTAAAGACATGATTAGGGTACTTGGGGTTTTGAAACACAGAAATTGCTGACATAGACTTCTTCCTCAATAAGTCCATTGAAAGGCACTCTTGGCGTCCATCTGGTAAAGCTTGAAGCCCTTAGAAGCTGCAAAGGCAAGCAAGATTCTAATAGCTTCAAGTGCGCTCTGAGGGCAAAGTCTCCTCAAAATCGAGACCCTCAACACAGGAGTAACCACGAGCTACAGTCTAGCCTTGTTTCGAATGACTACCCCATCTTCGCTTTGCTTGTTCTTGAAAACCCACTTGGTCCCAATGATATTGTGACCTCGAGGGGGCTCAACAAGCGTCCAGACCTTGTTTCTTTCAAAGTTTTCCAATTCCTCATGCATGGCATTGATCAATGATTCATCAGAAAGAGCATGACAAACATCTTTAGGCTCAAGCGAGGCAACAAAGGCGAGAATGGAGCGAGAAAGAGACATGCGGTTTTGAGCAGTGACTCGCTCAAAAGATCTCCAATGATCTGCTCTGAAGGATGGTCCTTTTGAATGTGTCTAGGAGGTCCAGGGTGAGATAAAAAAAGTGGCCTCTATCTCATGAGAAGATGAGATAGGGACAGAGCCACTAGCTTCAGAAGAAGCAGAAGGTAAAGGCTGGTCTCCTCGAGGTGCGGTGGAAGAAGGCACCTCAGGAGTAGGAGAAAGAACTGGATCAGGTAGACAACCCTCATCTCCGTCCTCCTCATCATCCACAAAGATGGACTCAGATTGCTCTAGAGAACACGAGATATCGAGGCCTAGTCCCGGGTGGCCTCATCGAAGGTCACCTCTGAGTTTCTACCATTTTGCTAGACTTCATGATTCCGGACTCTATAGGCACGAGAAGAAGTCGAGTAACCCGGAAAGATCCCATCACAAGATCGTGACTCGAACTTATCTAGGTTCCCAGACTTCAGAATAAAACACTTGCAACCAAACACACGAAAATGCGAGACACTGGGCTTTCGCCCATATCTCAACTCATAAGAAGTGCGATGCAAGAGTGCCCTAAGAAAAACTATGTTTGAAACATGGCATGTAGTGGCAATAGCCTCATTAAAACTTCCTAGGTGTAGAATATTCATTTAGCATCGTCACGGCCATCTCGACCAAAGTGCGGTTCTTCCTCTCCACAAGCGCCATTCTGGCGAGGGCGTCACGGAGAGGAGGCGGTGCTCTACACTGTCTCACCACGAAACTCTCAAAGTAGAATTCTTGAACTCGGTGCCATTATCACTGCGAATTGCTCGTAATGCACGGGAGCTCAACAGAAAGCCTACTAAAAGACCACGAAAAGAGTAAGCGTCTCATCCTTGAGGCTAAGAAAAACACCCAAGAGTACCTCGAGAAGTCATCGACCACAACAAGAACATACCACTTCCCTCCTGCATTGCACTCGAGTGGGCCAAGCTGTATCCATATGGGCGATTGTCTTTGGTGCATCGATCATTATCCTTGTATTTGGAGTGAGAAGCGGCAACCATCTTGCCGTGTCTTGGCATGGAGAGCAAACTAGATCCTTGACCATCTTGAGTTTGGCAAACCACGAATGAGATCGTGGCGCTAACTCAGGTCAAATGATCAAAACCTATATGACCAAGTCTCCTATGCGGAAGGTCAAATCACAAGATTGAAGCAATTAAACAGGAGAGGATCACAGAAGACTCATAAAAATCAGACGAAAGATCCTCCCATAACGAGAAATCCATAAACCGGACTACAGAAGAATAAAAAATTTTGCAATAGTTTTCTTAAAACTCACCTCGAAATCGTCATCGGTGGTGAGAGATGAAAGAAGATTATCTTGCAACTTACTCACTAAGGCAACATCTTTGAATAAATGAATCATTAATCGCGCACAGTACCTTTAGCGATGGCGCGTCCAAGCGAAGCATCTCGAAGGTGATCGTCTCATCACACGGAGCACGGGCTAGGAAGAAAACCAATGGGAATCTCCAGTCATATGGCGAGAACAACCGGAGTCTACAAGCCAAACCTTTCCCTTCCCTGCCCGGCGAACCTGAGTCAAACAGAGAGTAAAGTCTCAGCATTGGGGTGAATCAAAATTGATTTTGGCACCCAATACTGAGTAACACGTCGAACAGATGAAGTAGTCAAACCGGTGACCTCTATCTACCCTCGCTCTGTCACTCAACAAGCGGAAGGTGCGTATGCGGACACTGAAGGCTGTCTTGAATCCATTGCTATGGAAGAGCAAGTCGAATCTTGGCAACATCTTGATCACGTCGCGGATAGCCATCTTGAAAGGAAAACCGAGATCTACCCTCAAAATGACGGAAGTCACGATCAAAGGGAGCATGAGGACGAAGACTAGAAAACTTCGGAAAAAACAAGTCCTCGATCGCCCTAAATCATCGATTGTAGCAAACCTAGACCTCGTGTTAGTCTTAGGTGCACTCATGAGTGCAGGGTGGCCGTGAATGCGCCTAAAAGACTCAACACGATATCTGTAGCGATCTTGGCGCTGAAGCAATGATCAACCAAGTGTCCATCCTTACGCGGAAGGAGCAATGATACCATATACGAGAGGCGAGAGAAGCTGCGGTGGAATCACCTTCTTTGTCGAGAGATCCTTTGAACAAAACCCGCGATTTAAAATTGACTTTCTCGGTCCTAGGCTTTGTTTTGATCACACAGTACTATAGTGCGAGCACGGCAGTGGATGCTTCCTCATATCCTCATGGAAATCATATCCTAGACCACGATTAAATCGCAAATCTTAGATTGGTCTAGAATGAGGTTGAGCTTCTTCTTGCCTCCTACAAATCTCTCGAGAGTGTTCATAAGATACCGACACTCCCGAAAGAGAGTGCAAGAAGAAGCGAGGGAAGAAAGAACGTGAGAGGATAAGGGAGCGGAAGAAGAACCAGCAGCGAGAGGAAAGATTGGCTTGTGCATGCACGGTACCTACTGGGAAACAGTTCTACTACTAGCCGGTTGGTTTACGTCGCTAGGCGTCTCTACCAAACCCTCATGTTTCTTCCCGGCACACACATTACAAGCGGATGGTTGCTTCTCTAGAAGGTCCTTAGTTAGCTTCACATTTTCATCGAACAATTAATTCATATTTGAGTTTTTCACGATTCTTGCATGGTGAGCTAACGAGGTCCTTAGAAGCAAATTTGGCCAATTTGTTATTGTCATCAACTAATTCTTGAAGCTGTTTGGAGCAGATTCAAGTTCATTGATAAGTTTGGGACAATTCACACATGAAGCAATAGGCTCAAGAAGGAAAGCTTGTAGTTACGTGATTTTATAGTGCCTGTTTTAGATTCATCTTTAGATTATTCTGACTTTCACAAATCTCAGGCGGATCAAGTAACATAGTATAAAGACCTTTAAAAGCATTGTCCTTATCCTCACATGAGGTGCAAGAAGTAGTTTCTACACTAGTCGATGAACTAGGTGCTACCCTACTCATTTCTAGTTCAGTAAGCATACTAGCATTCTCCACCTTAAGCTTATCAAGCTCAGAAGTCAGACTATCATGCGAGGTCCTTAATTTCTCCATGTCACCAATCGAACACGGCATGTATCACAATCATCACGGAGGAAGCGGATCTAAGTGAAGTAAGCTCCGTGATTGTCTATCTACTTCCTTCTCAAGATCACCAACCTTAGCTCTAGATCTAGCATAAAACTTTCCTAGCTTAAGAAATGCATCATTGAAATTTGGTCGTGGGAGGACCTACCTCATCGGTCATTTGTAGAGCTCATTTGTCGGCGGCGTCGGTCCCGTTGGCCATGAAGCACATACCGATGAAGTCGTCACCGTCCTTGGGATCTTGATCATCCTTGCCCTCGTCGTCGCTCCATCCCTCCACGTCATTTGAAGTTGAGGTCGTCGAAAGCGGTGAGGACACGATGGAAGAGCTTCTTGGCCTTCCCAAAGTTGCGGAACTTCTTCTTGTCTTGGCAGTCTTGAAGGCTTCATGTTGCGGTTCTTGTCGATGTAGTCGTTCTTGCTCGGACCGCCGTAGTCACCTTTGCCCTTCCCGGCTTAGGGCGGTTGCTCGGATGTGGTTGGGACCACCACACTCGAAACAAATCACGGGTCCTCCTCTTCTTCCATCCCTCCTTCTCTTGAAATCATGGGAAAACTTAGAGCTAGGAGGGCTAGTTATTCATCGACAAGTTGCTCTAGCGATCATCGGTTATGTCACGAGAGCGACCGGGGAGAACGCAAAGAGAATCGGAAGAAGATCCGAAGTGAGATCGGTGACTAAGGCCATCATTGTGACTTGACCTTGAGAGACTATGTCAATCTCGTGAGTCTTGGTAGCGAGTAAAGTCGTCAAGAGTCAAAGTCGAGAGGTCAGTGGTATCCTTGATGGTAGTCACCTTCATCTCCCAAGCGCGCAAATCAAGAGCTGCGAGTATCGGCGAGCATTGTCAGAAGTCGGGTATGTAAGACCGACCGCTCGGAGGTTACTCAAGATCTTGTGAAAGCGCGCAAAGCACTCATCCGAGGACTCGCCGGCGAGCATTTCAAACTTGTTGTACTCGTTTGAGCCGGTCTGTCGAGCTGTCTTGATCTGGGTGGTGCCCTCATGGTAGCGTCGAGGTCACCCAGATGTCGAAAGTCGACGTCAGATGAGAGATGCGATCAAACTCGCTTCGGCTCAAACCTTGGATTATAATGTTCCTTGCCTTTGCGTTGGCCTCAACATCGGGCATGTTTCCCATATTGATGTTTTCATCGGCGAGAGCAATGAATCGACCTTCACCTTCCGCGGATGGCATACCCCGAGCACGGATGTATGTTTCCATTCGACTCTTCGGAAGGGTAATCCGGCCATCAAAGGCAGGAGGCTTGGTGGAATACTTGTCTGCTTCCATGGCTCACAGACCGGTTAGGATCTATCGAAAAGAGCTAACCTGCTCTCATACCAATTGAAGGACCGAAATGGCAACAGAGGGGGGGGGGTGAATGGTGCTTTAAAAATCAAGATCCTCCCCTCTCAAGTGTCCACACAGCAATCCAAAAACTTTCTGAACCACACCGGCAACAGCGCAAACGCAAAGAATCCAATCACAAACTTTTCAACATAGCGTCAAATACTCATCACTCGAAAAGGGACCCTACTCACATGGTCTCTCACTCTGCCTACCAAGAGGCTCTGGATTCCTACATAGATCGATTGACCACCTACGCTCAGTGGCACAGTGCGGCAGCGGCCTTCGGTACGCTCTCGTATTCATCGCCAATGTCGATCTCGGTTCTCTTACGAGGTTGTGGGACTCCTTTGGTTGTCGGATGTGGACTCACCTTAAATCAGCGCTCTACGAACCCTCGGAGATGCCCTCTACCTATCAGTGGTTCGCCAGAGCACTCTCTTGCCAGGTGATGCTCTTTGTTGGCGCCTTCTACGCTTAGAGTTCTCTTGTCAGCGTCAATGGACTCTTTCGCGACTTCTTGGCTGTCGCTCTCATTCGTCTTTGTCTGGTGTATGTCTTGACATGTAGTTTCAGCGTGTCTACAAGTTCCTTACTCGCCTTCGTCCTGAGTTCGAGCAGAGGCATGCCCAGCTTCTTGCACGCCACCCTCGTGTCACCCTCCTGAAGGCTCTTCTTGAGATCTGGCGAGTAGACTACTTTGAGTGGTGCCGTGCGATGCCACTCCCCTCTATGCTCGCCGCTCGTCCACCTGCTACACCGATTGCTCCATGCTTTAGTACACTGCCTCCTCCAGCGGCTGCCACAGGTGGTGGTGGCCGCCCTCCATCAGGCGGTTGCCGTCCTCGCTGCTCCTATTGCGACAAGGTCGGCCACATTGAGACCCAGTGCTATAAGAAGTAGCGGCATCTTTCACGTTGTTCTTCTCCTAACACTAGCACCGGTGCTTCTACATCGACGTCTGCATCGACTTCTTCAGCATTTTCTCACACCGGCGAGAGATAGCTAGACTTGACGTCGGCTGCCGCTTGGGTTCTCCCTCGGCGAGTTACGTAGGTTACGCTCATCGACACGCCGGACAATGAAAAACCACCTCCTACACAGTCAGGTACCTCCCCATGGATTCTTGATTCCGGAGCATTCTTTTACATGACTTCTGATTCTTCTACTATGTCTTTCATTACACCTCTTGATTCCCCTGTCAGTATTCTTACTGCTGATGGTACCTCTCTTTCTGTCTCTGGTCGAGGATCTTATTCATTCAGATGTTTGGGGTCCGGCTCCCTTCCTTTCGAAAGGGGGCCATCGATATTATATCATTTTTATAGATGACTTCTCTCGCCACACTTGGATATATTTTATGTCTTCTCGTAGTGAGGTCTTGTCTATATATAAACAATTTGCTACTATGGTTCGCACACAGTTTTCCACTCATATTCGTGTCTTTCGTGCTGACTCTGCTGGCGAGTACCTCTCTCATTACCTGCGCAGCTTCCTCGCCGAGCAGGGCACCCTCGCTCAGTTCTCTTGTCCTGGTGCTCATGCTCAAAATGGTGTCGCTGAGCGCAAACATCGTCACCTCCTTGAGACGGCTCGTACCCTGATGATTGCCGTCTCTATTCCACCTCACTTTTGGGGCAAGGCCGTTTCCACTGCCACTTATCTCGTCAACATTTAGCCCTCTTTTGCTCTTCAGGGTGAGATCCCTGTTGAGCGTCTCTGTGGCTTTCCTCCAGACTACTCTGCCCTTCGTTTGTTTGGCTGCGTTTGCTACGTTCTCATCGCACCTCGAGAACGCACCAAACTGATTGCTCAGTCTGTTGAGTGTGTTTTTCTGGGATACAGTGCCGAGCACAAGGGCTATCGGTCTTTGGGACCACGTTGGTCGGCCCGATCACGGTTTTCGGGATGTGACTTTCGACGAGTCTCGTCCCTTCTACCCACGTCCTGTCTCCCCTTCGGTTTCTTCTGTGGAGTCCCTGTCTTTTTTGACTTTTCCAGATACACCCATCTCTGTCTTGCCCTCGTCCACCCGTCTCACCAATTCTCCACATATACCTCCTGAGGCCTCTCCGCCGTTGTCGCCCCCTGCTTCGTATCCTGTGGCTCCTTAGGCTCCTCCCACTCTCTTCTACACTCATCGACCTCGTATTGATGTTCTTCCAGATGAGCCATCTTCCCCTGATGTTTTATCTTCTCCTGATGCTCCATCTTCCCCTGATGGGTCATCATCTCCTCGCTACGGTCTTCGTGATCGTCAGTTGATTCGGCCTCCTGCCCGTTTTGGTTTTGCTGGTGCAGCTACCCATAAGCATGTCTCCTACCGGGATGTTGTTACTCACCCTGAGTGGCAGCATGCCATGGCCGAGGAGATTGCTGCTCTCGAGCGTAGTAGTACTTGGGATCTTGTTCCTTTTTCATCTCACTCTCGTCCCATCACGTGTAAGTGGGTCTATAAGATTAAGACTCGCTCTGATGGCTCTCTTGAGCGTTATAAGGCGCGTCTTGTTGCTCGTGGCTTCTAGCAGGAGCATGGTCATGACTACGACGAGACTTTTGCTCCTGTGGCCCACATGACCATTGTCCGCACTCTTCTTTCGGTGGCGTATGTTCGCCATTGGTCCGTTTCTCAGCTTGATGTCAAGAATGCCTTTCTTAATGGCGAGTTGCGTGAGGAGGTCTATATGCATCTGCCACCTGGGTATTCTGTTCCTAAGGGCATGGTCTGTCGTCTTCGTTGCTCTCTCTATGGCCTTAAACAAGCCTCTCATGCTTGGTTTGAGCACTTCTCCTCTGTGATCACGCTGCTAGCTTCTCAGCTAGTGATCATGATCCTGCTCTTTTTGTCCACACTTCGTCTCGTGGTCGGACTCTTCTTCTATATGTTGATGATATGATCATCACCGGAGATGATTATGAGTACATTGCCTTTGTCAAAGCTCGTCTGAGTGAGCAATTTCTTATGTCGGATCTTGGTCCTCTTCATTACTTCCTTGGGATTGAGGTTACTTCCACTCCAGATGGTTTCTTTATGTCCCAAGAGAAGTATATTCAGGATCTTCTTGATCGCGACTCTCTCACTGATCAGCGTACTGTTGAGATTCCCATGGAGCTCAACGTTCATCTCCGGCCCTCTGATGGTGAGCCTCTTTACGATCCAGGCTACGCTATCGTCATCTTGTTGGGAGTCTTGTCTACCTTGTTGTTACTCGTCCGGATATCACTTATCCAGTCCACATTCTGAGTCGGTTCGTCTCTGCTCCCACTCAGGTCCACTACAACCACCTTCTTTGAGTTCTGCGATACCTTCGTGGGACTATCTCTCGCCGTCTTTTCTTTCCACACTCCAGCTCGTTACAGCTTCAGGCTTATTCGGATGCTACTTGGGCTAGCGATTCATCTGATCGCCGGTCTATCTCTGCTTACTGTGTTTTTCTTGGTGGTTCTCTCATTGTCTGGAAGATGAAGAAACAGACTGTAGTATCCCGTTCGAGTGCAGAGGCTGAGTTACGAGCTATGGCTCTCTTGACAACAGAGATTACCTGGCTACAGTGGTTAATTGAGGATTTTGGAATTGAGGATTTTGGTATTTCTGTCACTACACCAACTCCTCTCTTGTCAGACAGTACAGGTGCTATCAGTATTGCCCGTGACCCTGTGAGGCATGAGCTCACTAAGCATATTGGTGTTGATACTTCCTTCATGAGATCTTGTGTGCATGATCAGGTGATTGCTCTTCAGTATGTGCCTTCCGAGCTTCAGATAGCGGATTTCTTCACGAAGACCCAAACTCAAGCACACAATGGCTTCTATCTCTCCAAACTCAGTGTTGTTGATTCACCATGAGTTTGAGGGGGGGGGGGAGTGTGTTAGAGATATATGTATAGTTGTGTTATTTTCCATTGTTATGAAGGGTTATTTGCATATTTAGCTCCTGTACTTATCTATATATACTGGTCCATTGCCCCCCTGAGAATACAAGTTACTATTCTTAACAGTAACAGTGCAGAAAGCAGTAGCAAGAAACTGATCACATGCAATATGTGCTCTGCATCACAATATTACAGGGCAACAGCTGAACATCATGCATTGTAAGGGCTCTCAAGAAAGTGTAGAAGACAGTAATGTCATATTTAGTAGTCAATCGGAAAACCAGTTCATCTAGATTGATACATCCAGGCTATAAATATTATACACTCACAAGACTTGAACTTTCACCAGGTATTTTGCAATTCATCACCAAACACAAATAGCAGACAGGATGTGCATGTACAGTGAAACCGTGTCATCAATCCAGTATTGTACATACAGAAGTCAATCCATGAACAAAAGAGCCACTTGTATGCACTTCTTTGACCCAACAATGCTTTTCAGACTATAAATGAAGTAAATCTACACATAAAAGTCAAACCATCATGAAAATTTCTGGAAAAGCTATTCGCCTGTGCTACTTTTTCTCTACATGGTCTTCATATTTGCAACCAACTTCGGCTCACTCACGATCTGATACTGCACTGGATGTCATGGAGGCTTGTGTCGTCTCTTGCGACAACAAAGGAGAAGAGTGTGCCACGATGGAGGATAGCAATGTGGAGGATGTAGCTATGTCATTGTCTTTCCTTGTGCTCCTGATCTTAAGATCCATGAAGTCGCTAATTATAGCGGGTTTGTCGATCTTCTCTGAGTCAACATCCATTTCGCCTGTTAGCATGCCGATGACTGCTGACATAGTGGGTCGATGTCCTGTGACATCTTGTGTACACAAAAGCCCAACTTTCAGGAACCTGCAGGCTTGTGCAACATCCAAGTCATCGCCCACAGAACTGTCTATGATCTTCTCCAAATCTCCTTGTTCATAATACATCCAAGTCTGCAATAGGAAAGCCCCATTGGTGATCTCTGGGAACTGTAGCAATAAAGAACAAAGACTCCCAACTTAGAATATTTGCTCCCTAGCTGTCATGCGACGATTTTTTTTACATGATGATGCTTTCATGTAGAAAAAGGTAGCAACTAATGTGTGCTTGGCAGCAGGCAACTAAAATTTAAGTGCATGACAATGGTAATCAATTTTATATTGTACTACTAAATTAACAACTGAAAAATTGACATGCCATGGCTAAGATTCTGAAAAGCCAGAGTTCCATGTATCTACACTAGTCCTCTTATAGGAAACCAAGACCGCTCTTATGCACTCTAAAATTATGTACAAACATCACAGATCACACTCATATTGCAGATAACTTCAGCCTAAATAAAATCAATTCATTAATGATGGTAAAAAAGCAACATTGACCATGCAAGGAATGGTAAAAAAGAAGTCAAATGATATTTTGCATTTTATCTAACCTTTTCAAGAAGTATCTGATCTTCATAGGGTAATCTTGTATTGGTGTTGGATCTCCCACTAACTATTTCTAGAAGCAGAACACCAAAACTGTAAACATCTGACTTCCGTGTCACTTGTCCTCGAATGGCATACTCAGGAGCCAAGTAACCTCTGTCAAGTAAAACCTGGTAAGTAAAGCTGCAAGTGTACTGATATTTGATAGGCCATAACTATCATTTATGAATAACTATGTACTTGTTTGGTATTTGTAATTTTAATTGCCTTAGCTTCTCCACTAAAATAGATGGTTTCAAAATATGTGAACAAAAAACTTTTGGGATGTACTTTAATATGGATCATCCAACTAAGTTGAAAGACATGGTATTGAGTAATAGCTTCTGAAGGTACCCAAGAAAAAAAGAAGAAGAAACAGGAAAACATGCATTTTAGATGATAACTCGTTATATGTAGAGTTCCATATCACAAAGTTCACTTACAACGTTCCTGCAACCCTTGTGCTAACATGTGATGCATTTGGGGGTAGAAGCTTTGCTAAACCGAAATCAGAAATTTTTGGGGTAAGATCCTTATCAAGAAGTATATTGCTTGCTTTGATGTCCCGGTGAACAATGTGGGGATTGACACCATCATGGAGGTATGCTAATCCATGGCGATACCAAGGCAAATATTTACTCGAGTTCTCAATTGAATTGGATGTTGCTGTGGCCAGAACCTAAAAATGGGAAAAGCTTAAGGAATGCTGGAATATAGCTTTTTTTGGGCAAAATATATAATTTGTCGAAGAAGGGAACGATAGAAAAGATTCAAGTAGCCAAAAGTTACCTAAGAGTGTTTGTGAAAGGCTATTATTTTCAAGATAATTGTAGACAAGGATCCTTTGGTTTCCTTCCGCACAATAGCCATAAAGTCTGACTAGATTATCATGAGATATGTTGGAAATTGCCACAAGTTCATTCAAAACTCCTTTATTCCTTGTCTTGACTCTACGATAACACCTTGACAGCAACAAATTTTCCATTCCTTAGATGCCCCTGCACCATTAAATTGTCAAACGTTAAACACGTGTACATTTATTCCATTAGAATTTAGTTGTCATATTTGTTGAAGAGCATATTACCTTATACACAGATCCAAAACCTCCCTCACCGATCTTATTGGATAGATTAAAATTTTCCGTTGCCCTTACTAGCTCATTATAACTGTATCTCGTTATATTCATATCACCAGGGAGGTCTGTACAAATAAGGTCAATGTTGCAATAAAGAACACATCAAGGAAGAAGGCAGATATTTCATATTCCGCAAAGAGTGTAGAATTCAGTCCGTGTAAGAGATCTCAACCTTCATTATGCTGAGAACTTTGCTGCCCGCTTGCCCTTCTCTTCTTGCAAAAGATAGAAAAACAACCCATTACTGAGATTCTCGAACTATTATATCCGCCTTGATTCTGTCAGTTCAATAAATACAGTTTGCAGTTATGATATCCAAGCAAGCATTTCATCAATCTTCAAAAACTGTCATCATGTCCTGAAAACAAAGAATGTCAATTATGGTTACATACAAAGAAATCTATACTGAATACATATCATTTCAAACATTCTATTCAAGATTAACATTTTGGTCAAGATTCTCCATTTAATGGTGTGAACTGTCAACTAAACGTACAGCTAGAATCCCATGGTAATACAAAACACAGAAGTCGTATTACTGGCTGCAGTACATAAGTTACGCAAACCTTCCACAAAGTCAGGATTTTAACTAGTGATGTTCATGGTGTCACGAAGAACCTTCCGCTGTAATTGTGATGTGGAAGAAAACATCCTGAAAAATGATGGCCCTGTTGAGCTGGCTTTGAAACTCTTAGGTGTGTGGCCTTGAAAGCCTTGTGGAATATGTTTAGCTTTTAAAACCTGTGCCATGTGCATACTATTGCAGTATTGCTTGTGCAAAAGAAAAGAACGAAGGTGCTACCTGGGCAATTAAAAAGCAAAAAAAGAAGGTAATAGAACAAAACACATAACGACAAAAACAGAACAAAACATAAGGTATGCCATTTGATGCATATGGTGCAACTCCAAGAATGCCGTAAGTAGCCAACTGTAGCATAGCCTAGCGGTGTGGCAACCTGTGTCTCTGGCTCATTACCAGAGTTCAATCCCCAGAAACCACAGATTGGGTGGGTTATTTGTGTGGATTTTTCACTTTAATTGTCCGGGATTTGAACCCGTAATCTGTGGGTTGTGAGCCTTAATGTTATGGTGGGGATTCACTACAATCGTTGGGCTAGGCCACGACATGTCCATGCACAAGAAGATGGAGCGGCGCAAAAGGAAAAGGCGGTAGGGGAAGGTGCGGCAACATAACTACTGGCCCTTCCAAGTTAGTTGGTTTGCGCGGCAATATAGCTGCCGACTCCCCTTTCAGGGTTAGTTGGCTTGCCCATTAGATTAAGATTCTTCAATTAAGATATTGTAAAGAGATTGAATCAATCTCTTAGTTGCTTTCCAAATCTGTCTTTCCTTAGATAAGTTTCTATCTTTAAGATGAAATCCCTATTAAAGGGAAATGATATTGAATAGAAGGGCAAGCGAAGATTAAGCAGAAACTTATCTTGCTTCTTCTTGCGCTTGCTGGTGCCGTGAGAACTCACGACGGCGCCTCCTCTCCGTCATCTTCTTGCTATCCGGCCACCTGTTTCCCATCGCTACTTCCTTCGCAGCCGAGCTGCGCTGCACGACTACAACCTTCGGCCAAGACCTGGTTGTAGACCTGGTCGTAACAACTTAGTATCAGAGCCTACTGTTGGATAAACCATGTCAAGCAACGGCGGTTCCGACCCTCCGGACAAGGCCGCGATGTTCGCTCAGCTCATCGCTCGGTTTGACACCATGCTCCTGACGATAGACAACCATGACGCTCAACTCGCCACCATCAATAACAGACTTGAAGGCCATACCACGCGATTAGCACGTATAGAGATGATCAAGACCGACGACACAGGAAACCCGGGGGCTGGCATGGGCACGGGCGCCGCGGCAACCACGCTGCCAGGCCGATCGAACCTGCTGCCGCCCTCGCGCACCGAGTACGTCGGGGTCCCCCCCCTACCAGAAGCTTGACTTTCCCACATTCGACGGCAAGGACGAACCGCTGCCTTGGGTCAGTCGTTGCGAACAATTCTTCCGTGGCCAACGAACCATGGAGGAAGAGAAGGTGTGGCTAGCATCATACCACCTAACCAGCAGTGCCCAGACGTGGTTCTGCCAGCTTGAGCGCGAGGAAGGGACGCCGTCGTGGCATCGTTTCACGGACCTCGTAAACGTACGCTTCCGACCACCGTTGCAGCATAATCCCCTAGGAGAGTTAGTGCAACTCAAGCGTACAGGGACTGTCGACGATTACATCGACTAGTTCTTGACACGTCTCAACCGAGTTGGTCTCCTTACACCGACGGCAGATCCGGTGTTCATCGCGAACTTCAAGCGCTTTCGGCGATTGGCGTCGACCTACAGGCGCCACGAACGATGGAGACGACTATGGGCCTCGCACGGGCTTACGAGCGTCGCACCAACATCGTGACCGAGTTGGCGATGCGGCGCGCCCCCTGGCCGCCGCGAGGCTGCTTTCCGCAGGCGAGGCATCAGTGCCCATACCTGTGGTTCCCAAATCTTCGGCCGGAGGCAACCCGGCCGGGAATGGTCCGACAAGCGTGTTTCGTCGCGTTCTCACGCCAGAACAGATGGAAAATTGGAAGTGTCAAGGGCTTTGCTTCAATTGTGACGAGAAGTTTACTCTGGTTCATGAGTGCAAGCAATTGTTACACATTGAATTTGTCAATGAGATGGCCGGGAGTGACGACGACGATCCACGAGAGGAACCCAACCCTGAAATCTCCTTGCATGCGCTAACTAGCATTAATACGGGCCGCACCATGCAGTTGGAGGTGACAGTAGGCAGAGCATCACTCATGGCCCTAGTTGACTCGGGGTCAACACATAATTGTGGCAGAAGAGGTGCGTGATCAGCTTGGTTGGCCCATACATGCAGGGCGCCATGGGCTCAAGGTGGCGGTGGCCAATGGGGACCAATTGGCGAGTGGAGCATATCCGCAACGGAAGATTAGCATACATGGCGAAGAGTTCCACATGGACTGCTACTCACTTCCTTTGAGCGGATTTGTTTTGGTGCTGGGCATCCAATGGCTGGAGACTTTAGGGCCAATCGTGTGGGATTTCGGGCGCCAGATCATGTCTTTCGATTGCACGGACCACGGTTCATTGGCAAGGGTGCACGCCAAGCAAGAGGCGATACATGCACTCGTCGGTGAGAAAATGACTTGATGCGATCTTACTTAAAGAATTTGCGACCTTGCATGTTGAGTATACGGTCTACCACCGGTTGTGGTGTGATCAATGCATTTTCTTGGAAAGCGGCACCAATCTTTGTGTGATTTAGCCATCACCGTTATCCACAATTGCAAAAGACGGGTTGGAGTGACAATGCAAGGAGATGATGGCACAAGGAATAATTCGCGTGAGTACATCGAATTTTCATTGCCGTACTATTGGTCAAGAAGCAGGATAATTCGTGGAGATTCGTGTGGATTAAGGGAGCTTAATGAAAAGGCGTGAAAGATAAGTTCCCAATTCTAGTGGTGGAAGAGTTGTTGGATGAACTCGAGAGCACTTTTTACTAAGCTAGACTTAGTTAGGTTATCATCAAGTCCGCATGCATCGATGATGTGAAGGCGATTTCCGTACACACCAAGGCCACTATGAGTTCTGGTAATGCCCTTCGACCTCATTAATGCCCGCGACGTTCCAAGCATTGATGAATGAAATCCTTGGTCCCTATCTTGGAGGTTCGTGCTTGTGTTTTTTACGATATATTGATTTACAGCTTATCGTGGTCTGAACACTTGCACCATGTGCGTATGGTTTTCGAAGCGCTCCAACATCACCACCTCGTCCTCAAAAGAACCAAGTGTATTTTTGGAGCCAAGACCATGTCTTATCTTGGGCACGTCATCTCGGCTGACGGTGTTGAGATGGATTGACAAAAGGTGGTGGCAGTTGAAGATTGGCCGACACCTAAGTCCATACGGGCGGTTCGTGCTTTCCTTGGGCTGACAGGGTATTATCGTCGCTTCATCAAGGATTATGGAGCAATAGCTACTCAGTTAACCTGACTCTTAAAGGAGGCTTTCAGATGGTCCAATGAGGCTAGCCTCGCTTTTCAAGCTCTCAAGCAAGCTTTGGCTACCGCTCCGGTGTTGCAACTTCCCGATTTCACTAAACCGTTCATTGTAGAGTGCGATGCGTTTGGATCGGGTTTGGTGTTGTACTTCATCAGGAGGCGAACCAATAGCTTTTTCGGTAGCGCCATCGCGCCTCGGCATGCTAAATTAGTGGTCTATGAGCGCGAGCTAATTGGGCTAGTTCAGGCAGTTCGACATTGGCGTCCGTACTTATGGGGGCGTTCTTCCTTGTCCGTACAGATCATTACTCTCTCAAGTTCCTATTGGATCAGCGTCTGTCAACTATACCGCAATATCAGTAGGTGAGCAAATTAATGGGTTATAATTTTTCGGTGGAGTATCGGTAGGCCGACTTATCTTGTGGCGATGCCTTGTCGCGTCGAGGATCCGAGGTAGCGAGGGCCTTATATGCTTTGACTTCGCCACGGTTTTCATTGTTTGATGACATCCGAGCGGCCACGAAGCGGTCAGACCATTGTGGCCTTCGGGATGAAATGCTTGCTAAGCAACGAGGACCACCATGGACTATTGCTAATGGGTTGCTGTTATTTAACAACAAAATTTACATTCCAGTTACTTCCCCGATTCTGCCATCTATCTTATTGTCCATTCATGAGAAAGGACATGGGGTTCAAAGACTTTGCACCGCTTGCGGTGATTTTCACGTTCCGTGCTCGCCCGACTCATACAAGAATTTATCGTGATTGTCAGGTGTGTCAACGTAACAAAACCGGACATCTCCACCCGGCTGGCTTATTGCAACCATTGGAGGTGGCCACGGTTATTTGGGAAGATATTTCCATGGATTTCGTGGAATGCTTACTGCGCGTTCAGGGCAAGTCAGTTATTCTCTCGGTCGTGGACCGGTTCTCTAAATTTGCACATTTTATCCCTCTTGCACATCCTTACACAGCGGTTACAGTCAGTCAGGCCTTCTTTCGGGAGATTGTGCGCCTTCATGGTATCCCTAGTTCTATTGTCAGCGTTCGCGACGTGGTGTTCACAAGTACTTTTTGGAAGTTGTTATTTTCCTTAGCCGACGTGCGCTTGAATTTGAGCACCGCGTACCATCCTCAATCTGACGGGCAGACCGAGGCAGCAAATAAAGTCATCGTCATGTACTTACGGTGCCTCACTAGCGATAGGCCAAAACAGTGGCTTCCATGGCTTTCATAGGCTGAGTTTTGTTATAATACCTCGTTTCATTCCGCTCTCAAAACTACACCGTTCCATGTGGTGTATGGCAGGGATCCTCCAGCGTTACGTTCTTATGAACGTGGAGATAGCCGTTCTCCCGCGGTGGATCAAGCCTTGTTCGACCGTGATGTGTTTTTGGCTGATATTAGAGATCGACTGCTCCAAGCGCAAGACTATGCGAAACAATATTATGATGCACATCATCGGGAAGTTAATTATCAGGTGGCCGATTGGGTTTGGCTCCGGCTTTCACATCGTCAAGCCCTGTTGTTATCGAGTCAAGCTCGTCACAAACTCAGTCCACATTTTTTTGGGCCATATCAAATATTGGAGCGCATTGGAACGTCGCATATCGCTTACAGTTACCACCTGGAACACGTATTCATAATGTGTTTCATGTTGGTCCTCTCAAGCCCTTCTATGGTGTGCCACCGGTAGCTCCACCTTCACTGCCGCGTTGGACCATGGCGTGCACTTTCTACGGCTAAAGCTATTTGAGGGCGTCTTCATGGGGTATTTGGCAGGTGCTTATCACCTGGCAAGGGTTACCCGACTTTGAACCTACATGGGAAGAGGCCAGCGAAGTGCGTTGTTTGTTTCCGTCAGCTCGAGGACGATCTGTTTCCAAAGGATGGGAGAGATGTTATGATGGGGATTCACTATAATCGTCGGGCCAGGCCGCGACACGTCTATGCACAAGGAGATGGAGCGGCGCAAAAGGAAAAGGCGACAGGGGAAGGTGCGGCAGCATAATTGCCGGCCCTTCCAAGTTAGATGGTTTAGGCGTGACATAGTAGAGCTCCCCTTCAAGGTTAGTTGGATTGCCCATTAGATTAGGATTCTTCAATGAGGATATTGCGAAGAGATTGAATCAATCTCTTAGTTGTTTTCCAAATTTGTCTTTCCTTAGATAAGTTTCTATCTTTAAGATGTAATCCCTATTATAGGGAAAGGATATTAAATAGAAGGGCAAGCGAAGATTAAGCAGAAACTTATCTTGCTTCTTCCTGCGCCTGCTGGCGCCGTGAGAACTCACGACGGCGCCTCCTCTCCGTCGTCATCTTGCTGTTTGGCCACCCGTTTCCCATCGCTACTTCCTTGTGCGGTATTTGCCCTGCGACGACTACAACCTTGGCCAAGTCACAGTCGTGGATGCAGTCGTGACAACGGGACTGTCGTGGACCTAGTCGTAACACTTAAGATGACTACAATAGCCAATTGTCCCCACCCTCTAAAAAAATGTTGTAAGTATTGTGGTGGCACATTATCGAAAAGGCTTTCCTATTTGTTTCACAAGGTCCAGGACTCCAGGTACACTACAGGAACTATTTCTTTAGACAGATTTAGCCCAGAAAAGATCACACAAGGAATATTCTCACTTTGCCAGTGCATCCAACGCCTCAAACTTTCCTCTGTTAGGGCCTATCACAATGTCAGGCTGATGATCTTACTTTCACAAGATGGAGCAGTCCATGAGTCCCTTGATCAACATTTACAACACGGAGCTACATTAGGCCATTGTTCGCTTAGAATTCAACCAAGAGCAGTAGTAGTGCTGATGTACTCCAAACTTGAAGTAGTGGGTTGAAGCTCAGCGCTTGGATGGAGTTTTAATCATGAAAACACAATTAATTCGTACAAGTGAGAAGGTGAAAGCAACTAACTTAAGCTTAGAAACAAGAACAAATTAGACGAGGTCCACTATTTTCTTTTGAAAGGAAGACTAGGTCCACTATAACTTTCTATATTTCAGAATTTCTATTCAGAGAGATGCCATTATTGGACAGACAACACCGCATAGATGATTGCCAGCCAACAACATCCAATCAATTTCAGTAAAACGTTGATGTCTTTTTTTCTCAACAAAAACTGATTTTATAACCAAACTAACAATAAACCTAATCTATCCCCCAAGAAATAATTTAACGCATGAATAGACTTAATGCCCGAAAAGTCCAACATTCAATCTCAGCATCATTGTTCACATCTTTCCACATTTCTGCTGTACTGCATTTCTCTGCACCCTTTATCCAACAAAAAGCTCAAAACCAATCAAAATTCTCAGACTATTGCCATATTTATCGCACAGGACAAGGTACAAAACTTAAAGGTACTCGTCACTCAGCAAACAGCAGCACGAGCACAATCTAGAACAAAATCCAGTCTCTTAGGAACCTAAATTTATCTCAGGAGTCATTCACACATTAATATTTGATCAATCAACACAGGAAGCAGCCTAGCTAGAATATCCCCTGATCCCTTGGTCAACAGTGAATCCAAGACCGCACCGTAGTCAAGAAAAAAAAACAACAAGAGCCCAAAAGGAACAAAACCCCAATCTTTCTCTGAAAAATTCAGAGAGCAACCAAGAACTCACCTGATCAACCGCCGCGGCGAGGCCAAGAACGCAGGCGCGGACCTTACTTATCACCACCCACACAGGCAGCTCCTGGGACGCACCGAGAAGAGCCAACCAAACCCGCCGGCTGGCACCAAATCACTCACAAACAGCCCCCGCGACTCCACTGCCGGATGCTCAGCGAGGCCTCCCGACTTGGGATGGCAATGGCGGCTTTGGTTGGACTCGGACACTTTGGTTGCGGTGGGTTTTGGTTCCAAGTGGTATTTGACTTCTCCGCGGTGGAAGAGGAAGGAGAGAGAGACCGGCCGCCTTGAAGAAGGATGTGCTGGGCTGGTCAAACCGTTGACCATGTGACCGTATAGGCCGGTCCAGGCCGGAGCGGAGCCGCGCGGCGCAGCCGTGTGGGCCCCCTCCGTGGCAAGTTGGGCTCGGACGGGCGTGTCCGCGGTTGGGTGGGGTTCGGCCTCCGGGACGGACAAGACCAGTGTTGGATTGGTTGGACGGGTCAAGTCACTGGAGTCGCATGCATTGATGCATGTGGCATGTAGTTCGAGTCCAGCGAGATTGGTTGAATCGAGTCAATTGACTCGACCAGGCCAGCGCTTGGGGTTGGTGTACGTAGGGATTCTACATCTTTGTCGATGTTGCCCGTTTGTTTGTCTGTTCTCTCCCGAATTTTTTTGATTTGTTGAAATGGTCGATGCTGAATTCCACGGTTGTGGTCGGGGGATTCACCGCTAGGAATGATCAGGATCCTTTGTGGTTGCAACGGCAGAGATGCATAGTATTTTCTATTAACTCTTTTTCAGCTGCTAGATGGAACGCGGATGGATGGGATTAATCACTGCAACACAATCTGATTATTGTTAAACTATATTATTCTATCTACAGATTCAACAGTACTTCCGCGTTTTGCTGTGTGTACGCCCGGAATTACTGTTTGAACGTTGATCCTGTACAATGTTGTAGTGGATCCGGGTCCCGAGGAATGATGCATTCTTCTTTCGTTTACCTTGTATTAATTGTTGGTGTTGAATATATAAGTATTTTTTGAATTACTTTAATCTAGAAATATACTATATGAATCATGAACAATATTTTAGTCTCTTTCATAAAGCAAATAAGCATGAACACTATAGTCATACGAATTTCCAGAAAAACAGAAACTAGCATTCATATCTCAGTGTTCAGATTAGTAGTAGATAGTAAAACTAACCAAGCAATAAGTATGAGATACACATACCCAGATCCAGTGGAAGAAGTAGCAGTAGCAGAAGCCCTGGTGAGGTCGTTGTTCACCATGCCGTAGTGGTAGTAGTCGTGTAGTGAATTGGAAGAAGCAAAAGAACACGAACAGACCTCTGTTCCTGTAATAGCCAAGAGCCAAAAACAAAGAGACAGATATCAGAGGAAATGGTTGACTCACTAGTAACTGAACCTTCGTTAATGCCATTACTCCGAGTCGGTGAGTTTCGAAACCATTACTCCGAGTCGGTGAGTTTCAATTTTCGAATAGATAAAGAAAAACGCGCCCGCACATGCACACGCACACGTGGCTCGGCGAGGCGAGGCGAGCGAGCGCACGCGTGTGTTGGCCCCCTCTAATTCCACAAGGGGGCTACCACGTTCCACCTTATAAAGTGGTGTAACTCCCCTTCAACTCTCCATGTGGGACTAATCAGTTTTAGCATATGCACATGGGTCTTTGAGATTCTCTAGGAATTAAATATAATTAAAAACTGGGCCCAGCCCGTATTAATTCCTACAATCCCCCACCAGATCTCGAAGACACATGTCAAATACCTTGATCCACAGTATTGTTTTAATATACGGTGTTTGATGGAGGCCGAATAAGGTTGAACATCCATCTAAACGAAGCTACACTAATCCATAACTGCACAATGGACTAAGCCTTGAATTGGCAGTTTTGTGTGAATAAGTTTCACTTAATTCCTTAACTGATACTAGGCTGTTAGGCATCCCCACGGGTTGGAGCATATAAGTCATACTCCTGGCCTATTCATGAGCTTCCTAGAGATTACCCTATCTCATAGACTGTGACTAGCAGTCGGGACCATATAGGTGTGTTCTTTCAAGGCGCTGCATAGGGCAAACATCTTTGCTTAAACAAGCCACAGAACACATTAAGATAAAAAAATCAACCTACCATACAGATTTAGGAGAGAGTTGCATCTCTAATGGAGTGGGTCTGTAAAAGTACTCTCCTCCCAGTTAACCAATAGCTTGTTTCGCCAATCCTACTTCACGGGATCTCCGATCACATAGGATGGGTTGCCACTATGGTATAACTCACGTGGGTTTCAAACACATCTCCCTCGATGCATTGTCTATCACATTCCGTGATAAACCCTTTGTGAAGGGATCTGCCAGATTCTTAGCTGTTTGGATATAATCCAAAGCTATTACTCTGGAGTTTCTTATTTTTCTGACAGACTTCAGTCTCCTCTTCACATGTCTTGATGCTTTCATATTATCCTTAGATATGTTCACCTTGACAATCACAGTTTGATTATCACGGTTCATCGAA